>CM056393.1:28231385-28528458 GCA_029718625.1 Synaphobranchus kaupii | reverse complement strand
ACTTACGAACCAAATATATCTCAGTTGCCTACAACTCACCACACATAAGCATACACACATTATGCGCACATGAAGGGGTTTGGGGGGTAGCGGATAGTGATTGGGGGGGGTCAGTTTCGCCAACTATCATGAAGGTAACGTGTTCCATTTTCCCATTTCTTTCCTTCCTTTGGCCCCCCCCCCCCCCCCCCCCCCAGATGATTGCTGCCCCCCATACAGATGGCACCATAGGCGACCACCTATGCCTACAGCCGGCCCTGCATATATACACGCAGTCCTCTTAGACTTCCCATTAGCCCTGCACTGTGACTTGTCATACTGAAACAGCCACACCTAGAGAGGTTGCAGTGATCATTGTGTGAAGACTGTATTATGCTAATTGTGACCCAGGGGTGCGGTGAGAAGGCTTGCTATAATTATCTGTGTAATTGTCTCGTATTTTGTAAAGTGGCAGATCATTTAATGCAGGATTAACACTTCTCACCTCCAACGGCCGAAGGCTTTGCTCAGACTCCTCACCTCTCCCTGTGGATAAGCCAGAGACACTCCTATTCCTGATCTTTTTGTTCTCTGTGCGACTTGGCATAAGGCGGAAACGAGCCGGCTTCTGTGTGCACCTCTGCCGGGGTATGGCCAGACCTCGGCTGCACGCTCTCTCTCCATTACCGAGTCTAATTGCCATGGTTCCTCTAAGCTTTGCTGATGTCTGTAGAGAGAGATGACAGAGTGGCAGTCATTTTAGTCAGTGTCAGTTTACACATCCTTGATTCCTTAATCCGTCCCCCCCTCATGCGGTCATGTTACCGCGTCGTCAGGTCTTTCTGTCTGTAGTGAAACGTCTGCTAAAAGCTTGCACGCACTGCGTGAGCGCTCCGCCCCTGTGCCCTAGCCGTTGTACTGCAAGTGACTGCTTTGAGAATCTCTACCAAGGCCCAATGTCAGTTTAAAGAAAAATGTACTTTGTCCTTAACTTCAATGAACAAAATCACGTTTAAATAATTTTTTTGTCGGTAATGGGGGGAAAAAAAAAAACAATGATTTTACCCAGCACTGATATTAATGAGAAGTGTACTTACTGTAATTACTGCCATTAAAAGGTGTGCCACATAATTCAGGGGCTCGGTAATGCCATCTCACTCCTCACAGCTCACCTCCTCTGTAGATGCAGATATTCAGTCCTTCTGCGGGGCACTGACATCATCTTCATTGCACAGTGCCAGACTGGGGAACACGTCCTAATCCTATCAATGTCCTGTTAAAGCCGCAATGAGCAAAAATTATGCATGCAAAAGCATCGTCATATTGTTCATGACTATCAACCATGCTTGAAGCTTATATCATTTGTAGACAAAGCTATGGTTGAGGACACATAATATGGTCATATTTAGTTTTCCTCCCATCAAAAAAGGAGCGGACAGTACTAATGATTATGAAATTACACCTCAAATCGTCTCAAAAAAGATACAATCCAGCCTTTGAGGGTTGGAACTTTGGCCTTTTTGCCATTGCTATGACATGCCAGTCATTTGGCTTTTCCTGGCAGCACTTTTTAAACTGATTAATGTCTCTATTTTCTAATTTCACTAACACTTTTTCTTTCTCTCAGTCTTCCTCTGTTGGCTCAGGGCCTGACACAACTACCACGTTCCTCTTGAAATGAGGGATGCCTTCCCGGCTAAATGCTGATTTATGCTGTGTGCTATTCAAATTATGTGCTCATAACTTGTGTCTGTGTTTGTTCAAGGAACCAAATAAACAGTAGTCAGGGACGAGAATTTGCAGCCCAATCCATTGTGCCTTCACCCCTTATTGTCAAAAGCTTACTGAGAAGATCACTTAAGCTCAAATGAGCTGGGGTATAGTACAGGCCATTTATAATGGATTTTGAAGTGCACCAATTTCAGGTGCTGTCACATAAATGCAAATGTCGAGTGGAAACAGGCGATATTTAAACAAATGCATTGTTGTCACGACTCATTAGGATCCTGGGTTCAGAGTCACTGCAGAAGGTACTTGGCCCCCTGTCTCCCAGTGTGATGAAAGGCTGTGATTTCCACCTGGCTTGACCCAGGTGCGATCTACCACATGTGAATAGAGCTGCTATGTTCTTGGAGAAGATTGTATGCCAATTATTATTGCTGCAAACTTCTAGCTTGTTCGGCTCACTGAATAGTTAACACTTTTTATAACCGTGTAGCGTCATATTTAATATTTGGTTTCATATCCTTTGCATGCCATTACTTCCTGATGTCTGTCACCCAACAACATCAAAAGACTCTTGATATCTTATTTGCAGGTACTCTTACAAGCGATACTATAACCTCTCTGCATTTGAATGGATCTCTATGGGAATTTGGGGGGGGGGGGGGGGGTGGGTACTAGATTAAACTGTAAATGACACAGGAAAGAGTTCAATAGGGAAATGAGTCCGGAGAAACAATGCTCAAAGTGATTCATCCACATCTACTGCATATCTGGCAGCAGAGTAATGGTTTGAGGCTCGTTTGATACACCTCAGACCCTTGATGACTTACAGCCAGTTTGACAACCATGTGCTCCATACTATTCCCATATAAATGGGGGGGGGGGGGGGGATGTATAAAAAGGACTACAATTGCTACACGGTTCACCTGATATGGATGTAAAAGCCCTCCAATTGAAGCTGAAAGTCTGCACTTTAACCTCATAGTCACTTTTCCATTTCAAATCCAATGTGCTGGAGTACAGAGCCAAAACAAAACAAAAAAAACGTGTCATTGTCCTAACACTTTTGCAGTGTACTGTACCTACACACAGAATACTATTCCTACCCCAAGAGCAGCATTACCCAGTATAGAGTACACTGATACTATGGTAACATGATATACCTACAGTACACTATGTCTGCCCCAAGAGCAGCATTACTGTGTATACAGTACACTGATACTAGGGTAACATTATATACCTACAGTACACTATTCCTACCCCAAGAGCAGCATTACCCTGTATAGAGTACACTGATACTATGGTAACATGACATACCTACAGTCCACTATTTCTGTCCCAAGAGCAGCATTACCATGTATACAGTACACTGATACTAGGGTAACATTATATACATACAGTACACTAATCCTACCCCAAGAGCAGCATTACCCTGTATAGAGTACACTGATACTATGGTAACATGATATACCTACAGTACACTATTTCTGCCCCAAGAGCAGCATTACCATGTATACAGTACACCGATACTAGGGTAACATGATATACAGTACCTACAGTACACTATTTTGCCCCAAGAGCAGCATTACTCTATACAGTACATAGAGAACACAATATACCTACAGTACTATTCTTACCCCAAGAGCAGCAGAATTTGTCAGTACACAATAGGCTGATATTAGGGTAACATTATGCCTGATGTAAAGTTGTCCTGCCCCTGCCCCTTTATTTTAAAAGCTAAGTTAGTGAAAATTATAAATTTCCCCACTTATTATAGTCAGAAGGCTCAGTAAATTACGTTAGCAAGCAGATATTATTCAAATTGTTAAAGGTTGTATCAGCGATTTTGGGTCGAAACATAAATGATCACATTCATCTGATTTTTCCTCACGATCCGCTAGCTGCCCGCCCCATAAGCAGGCCGTCAAAAAAACGCGTCTCTGTAGGCAGCCTATGCTCCGAGATCGTACACAAAAACAAATGGTACTACCAACCACTCAAAACCAAAATAAACAGTATTCCAACCAATCACCGACAAGGGGTGGGTGATACTAATACGCTAATACTCTTATCTCGCTGAAATCTTGACGGATTTACAAACGGTTTGGTTTCTTACAAACGTTATTAACGTGGTTATAATTCTGGATGCTTGAACACTATTTTTTATAACATAACATAATTGGCTCTGAGCTGGAGCTGGCTCTGTTTGTTTGGGATTTCGCTTCAGAAGTTACGTCACCCAAAATCGCTGATACAACCTTTAAGTTAAAAAATGTTGGTCTTCCCGCCTTATATGAAACCACAGAGTTTAAATTAAATGACATTTTTGTAGGAATCTGATCATGTTTGGCAAAAAGCTGGGACAACACTTTCAAGGGCCAACATTTCCATAAAAATTACAAAGAGGATTTTAAGCATAAATGTTTACACATATGCTATCAGTAGGAATTGCTAGTTTAAGGTTTTGAATGCTTTACACACATTTTTTTATTGTTTGACATTGTGAATTTTTGTCTGGGACAAGTGTAAAGTGGCAGATCATTTGATCATCACTGGCAGGTATAAAAGTAAACAAAATTCAATGTGTCCAAGAAATTAAATAAATTATATGTATTTCACACATAAAACATTTAAATGTAAATTTTCACCAGAAAAAATTGGATTTAATTTGTTGTTTCTAAGATATTTGGATAGGACATGATTTGTCCCAATTCTCTAGAATGCGTGATATACACCGATCAGCCACAACATTAAAACCACTGACAGGTGAAGTGAATAACATTGATTATCTCATTGTTATTTTGGTTCTGTACTCTAGAACTTTGAGTTTGAAAGGATACAATGCCAATGAGGTTGAAGTGCAGACTGTCAGCTTTAATTTGAGGGTATTTTCATCCATATCGGACAAACCGTTTAGAAATTATAAAACATTTTGTACATAGTCCCCCCCCATTTTTGGGCATCAAAGATATTGGACAGTTTAACATAATGTAGAATAAAGTAATAATTTTTAATATTTGGTCGCATGTCCTTTGCATGCCATGACGTCCTGATGTCTGTGACCCAACAACATCAAAAGACTCTTGATATCTTATTTTCTGGTACTCTTACAAGCGATACTATAACATCTCTGCATTTGGATGGATCTCTATGGGAATTGTGGGGTAGGACTAGATTTAGCTGTAAATTACACTAGAACAATATGGAACACATGGTTGGCTAAAAGGCTTTAAGTCATCAAGGGTCTGACGTATCAAACAAGCCTTAAACCATCACTCTGCTGCCAAAAATACAGTAGATATGGATGGATAACTTGAAGGGTTTCTTCTCCTGACTTATTTTTCCATAGAGTTCAATAGGAAAATTTGTCAGATTTGCCATTTTACCAACCATGTATTCCATACTGTTCCAGCTGTTTACAGCTAAATCTAGTCCCACCCCCCAATTCCCATAGAGATCCATTCAAATGCAGAGATGTTATAGTATCGCTTGTAAGAGTACCAGAAAATAAAATATCAAGAGTCTTTTGATGTTGTTGGGTCACAGACATCAGGACGTCATGGCATGCAAAGGACATGCGACCAAATATTAAAAATGATTACTTTATTCTACATTATGTTAAACTGTCCAATATTTTTTGATGCCCAAAAATGGGGGGGACTATGTACAAAAGGTTCTACAATTTATAAACGGTTCATCCCATATGAATGAAAATACCCTCAAATTAAAGCTGACAGTCTGCACTTCAACATCATTGTCATTGTATCCTTTCAAACTCAAAGTTCTAGAGTACAGAACCAAAATAACAATGAGATAATCAATGAAAAATAGAGTACACAAGACAAAGGTTTCGCCATAACGGTAGTGAACAAAGCAAGATAAATACAACAGTGTTCCAAAAGTAAAGGGTTCTGGTGGTTCTGTGTTATGGCTGCGATACCTTTGTTGGCGCAAGGCCGCAAGCCGAGTATGAAGATAATCACAGCCGTGCTGATATAGTACAGCACTCCCTCTCATGTGATATTGCTTAAATGAAGCCTAAGAGCATTTTCCACCTCCATCAACTAAGCATGAAGAGTGGTGTCCTCTTCTTGCTGCAGAATTCCAGACAGAGCCAGATACAGCGGCTCAACACTTCATTAAGAGACTTTACATGTGGTTTCTTTCATTATTTGTTCACTCCCAGTAGGTATTTAATATATGTATGTAGCAGTGGCGGCTCCTGAGCTGAAAATTGGGGAGGCAGAAAACTTCCCTTTAAACTGATTATTGGTCTTAATCATTTTTCAATCAGTTTCCTTGATTAACAATAGGCTACATCAGCGTTTAATTCACCAATTACTCAATGCCATCAAATGTAGCCAGTTCTCCTCAATTAGGCTATTAGGCAAGTAATACAATTATTTTAACTTGCATCGCAAAATTGTGCACATTTTAATCAACATTATAATTGTGGATACATGTGCTCTTCGTTCTCCGCACTCTTAATTCCGAAAATATCCATGGAAATTAAACGATCTTAAAGCTCAGCTTTTGTTAGATAATTTTTTTAATTATTTTTTTAAAATAATCTAACAAAAGATGAGGTTGTGCTAAACCTGCAATAAAAAAGAATCTAACAAAAGCTGAGCTTTCAGATCGTTTAATTTCCATGAATATTTTCGTAATTAAGAGTGCGGAGAACGAAGAGCACATGTATCCACAATTATAATGTTGATTAAAATGTGCACAATTTTGCGATGCAAGTTAAAATAATTTTATTACTTGCCTAATAGCCTCATTGAGAAGAACTGGCTACATTTGATGGCATTGAGTAATTGGTGAATTAAACGCTGATGTAGCCTATTGTTAATCAAGGAAACTGATTGAAAAATGATTAAGACCAATAATCAGTTTAAAGGGAAGTTTTCTGCCTCCCCAATTTTCAGCTCAGGAGCCGCCACTGGTATGTAGGGCTGCAACAGTTAATCGAACTAATCAATTTAATCGATTATATATATATAAAATCATCGATTAAATTCCCCCCCGCGTCGATTAGTTGATAAGAAAAAAAAGAAAAATTTGTTCACATTTTTTTAAAATAATCTCTCCAAAGTGCTCATCTCGCGGCTAAACGCTTTGCCGCCATTTTCGACATTCTCCATGAAAATGGCCGAAGAGTCCCGAGCCTCTGCCATCCCTGCCCCAAGAGATGGGAGAGGAGGAGGGGTAAAGTGGAGGGAAGGGAAAGAGAGGGAAAAAAATTAAGGGTGGAATGGGTGATTGGTTTGTTGTTTGTTAAAAATGTATATTTAATTAAATAAATAATAATAAAAATTTTTTTTTATTATTAATTCTTTGATGAAATTATATGACATTTTTGTTCAGATCTGTCATTGTTATATCAATAAATTGTTCTGTTTGGAAAAAAAAAACCCTGTGCTTCTCTATTATTCGATTAATCGAAAAAGTAATCGATAGAATAATTGCAAAAAAAAATCTAAAGATAGTTGCAGCTCTATATGTATGACAACAATTAAATGCCACAAAGTGATCTGCTCTTTATCTTTTCCTCTCAGTGTGTTGGATGGGTACCAAAAAATCATAGTTATTCAACCATGTTACATATAAATTGAGCTAATCTGACATGAGAAAAGACTGAGGATAAACAAGCAGGCCTCCAGCAAGAAAGATGAGACAGTTGTGTTTCACTTCAAGTTAATCTGACAGTTATGAATTGTCAAACGCACACCTGTCTGACATTGAAGAGTTTTTTTAAATTAAACATTACGTGTTCAAATAGCCTATATTGTCCTGATATGAGGGTAAATACTGCAAGTTTGGGCCTGGGATGCTAATTCTACATGGCACCTGAGTTATCCTCAATGCTATTTACAAGTCGTTGTACGATTCAGATGCTTGTGAAATCCCTCTGATGGAAAGAGATTTCAGTCAGAGCTCTACTTTTACGGCAGGTTTTTTTCTGTAGTGATAATGCGATGATTATGCACAATAACAGACACATTTCATGCAGTATTTGATGTTACATGTTGAGGACCATGTTGCCTGTTATGGTGGACAAACATTTAACTTAAAAGGTGCAAATTTTTAAAACAACACCAGCACAGTGAAGAAAGAGTAGTATAAAAAGGATTAACTATTAATTTAAAAAAAATTAAAACAAACAATACGGAACATTTTAGCTTTGGCTTCCCATTCACCCCATATCTTCCCAAGGAAATTACCTGCCTAACTGTTGGTTTAAGGACATAATAAAAGTGCAATAATGGTTTATGAGCCATTGAGGCCACTTAGCTCTAGCTATAATTGCAGAGTAAATATAATTTTTGTCAAGTTTAGTTGTGAAGAATCGTTGTCTTCAACTAATCAATTCTTAAGTCAATATATTCCCAAGTACTCATTTTGCCTTTTTGCTCCTGCTTGCACACAATGCCTTGACCCTGAATCTATTATAGAGCTTAAACCTTAGTCACATTTTGTGCATGCCAGCTTTATTCCCTGCATAACCACACTAATTACTTCCTTAAAACGTCTGTGAATATGTAGAATTTGCTAGAGTAAATACGGTCTGCACATTCCTTGAAATTCAGATCTACCAATAATTTCATTAATAAGCTCCAACTTTTTTGTGTTTATTTTTGACATACCTACAAACTGCCAAAGTGTGCATCCATGCATGTAATTGCAAAGAAAACAACGTTGAATCGGAACTGACAGAAGTACATTTCCCTTGGATCTCTGGTATTTAGACGCAAGCAACTGAGAAACACAGTCACTGTGCTGATCCCGGCAGCATTGTTTGAATAATAAGTTGCCTCCTTTTCTCTTACCTTATGGTTTTGTTTAAACTAGCACGAAGTAAGGTACTGTACTATGACGTTGATGTACGTACATGCGTTAACGCAGCCTGCAAGCTGTGGTCAAATCATGTGAAGAACTAAATGGTCTGTCATACATCACAGAGTAATTGTGTTCAATTAGTTTTTCTGTTGTAGCTGTTATATCCTGCGATTTTATGGTTCTCTCACATCTCATTCGCCTTTTTTTTTTTTGCTTGACATTTGTCTCTCATAAACATAATTCCACGTGTAGTTTATTGGTATATCTTCCATCTACCACTGGAGGGGACCTGCCAATCATAGTCACAAACAAGATTCTGAAGGATTCTGTTTCTACACGTCAGAGGGGGCTTGGTTCTACCCCAAAGGAGATCTGTCAGCAGGGTTAGTCCCTCTCAGTGTCTCCCTATCTCACACTCAAAGTATTCTCAATAAGACCATTTAGAACGAAGGCCAAAGTAACCATGCAGTAAAATTCACCCTTTGTGCTAATTAATGCCTATGTGACACTGTACGTCACATATTTTGATATGATGACATTTTGATGGACTAGCCCAGTGCACAAGGTGTTTAGTGTTTAGTATATTAAAGAATGTCATGCTGGAGTTTTTATTGTTTTTTTTTTGTTGTTTTTTTTGTGAGCAATGATTGACAGTTGGCATGTTTACACATGGGCCTACATAGCGCATGCAGCCAACTCGCCAAACTGGATCCTGTCCTCCCAGACAGAGAAGAAGGACAGAGACGATGGCACGTAGATCAGATTGCCGCCATGTTTTTCTTATTTCAACAGTATCTGTTCTGAACCTGCTGGGATGCCCCCCCCCCCCCCCCCCCCCCCCACCCCCTACACATAATTTGACTCATCAGTAGCTACATCTAGCTACAATCACAGATGTCTGTGAAGAGGACACTGAACTGAATACACATAGCGATCTGTTCACTTAAATTTATAAGCATGGGAGTCCGCACCTTAATGAAAAAATTCTCAGTGCAGACGTTAGCACCAGGCTCAGTTAAATGTCATGATGCCTCCCTCCCACATCTTTTGTCATAATCATCCACTTACTTCACACTAAAAACCTGTCATTATAAGCAGGCATGGATAACTGCGCCTCTCTTTCTTCCCTTGCACGTGGTGAGCAATTTCCATAGTTCTCTAAAAACATACCACCGCTAATGTAGTAGCTGGAGGTGCTGTCTGACTGGGGATTTATAGTAAAGGTGTCTGTTAAATATATCATTATTTTCACATTTCCTTCCTGTAGTGTGCTGTTGCTGAACACGGGCCTGGAGCTGGGGTGGAGAGAGGCAAGAACAGCCTTATCTGATGCAGACCAGTTTGGGGAGACACCTGTGGAATTCTGGACAATATATTATCACCTAAGTAATCGCCTAAGAGATTTACTGCCGTATCTGGGCAATCCGCCGTCTTGCAAGTCGCGATCGATAATAAATGTTTATGAGACACTGAGGGTTTTAAGATGGTGTCAATTTGAAAACCTGCATGCTATGAAAAATTGGATTGGAAAATTCTGCATATCTGCATTGATAAAATATAGCCGGAGCAGGTGTGCATCGCTGAACACCCATTTTCATTTTCCACAGAAAACCCTGAAACTGACTTTTTTTTAAGGAGGAGCGCTGCAGACTGGTATTGACGTATTCCTTTCTTGGATGTGCTGGGAGTATTAAAATGGGGGGCAGTGGGGGTGGCAAAACAAGGGAGTTGCACTTGGGCAAATTTCCCCCTTGTATATGTGGGGCTCGGAGCTGACACCCTGCCACGGTATGGCTTTGATCAGCTGGGCTTACCTGCCGGCCAAGGTTGAAAGACTGTTTATTTGACACCTAATGTGTTGACAGGTGTCAGGCCGGGGAGCTTCGCCTTTGTCTGTACAAGCTGGAGGGAGGAGGTTAGGGGGTGGGCTAGTGGGTGCGGGTGTACCCCCCCCCCCCCCCCCCCCCCTCTCTCCCACCCTCTCAGCCTCCTTCAGCCCCTGGGGTCTTCCTGTGGCGGCGTATGTTTCCAGTGCAATTCCTGAAGGTGATGGATCTTTAAATAGAGGGTTTAACCAGCCCTGACACATCCCCAGTGAGCGCCATTAAGTCCTAAACGCCTTTGTGCATCATTCTGTTTGTTTTGCTGTTTTTTTTCCCTCCCTTTTTTATTGATGCGCTGTTTGTTTTTTTTTTGCATGTAATGGCTAATTTCAGATTATTTGTGGTTTGAGCAAGATAATGTCCACCTGAAAGACATTTATATTCTGTCAATTTAGCAGGGGTAACAGAGAAGTTAAAACAGCCAAATGAGAATATAAGAAAATAGTCATTTACTAATAAACGATTCATGAATAAATTAATGATTAATGAATAAATAAAAAACATTGTTACACTGAAAATTAAAATAAGTGACTTGGATAGGCAATTCACATTGAATATGTCTCTCTGGATAAGACTTTTTTAAAAGTTATTTATTTATTTTTTGTTTATTTATTTCTTTGTTAATTTGCATGTATTTTTACAAATTATACTTGGGTCTAATTTTGGAGAATACTTAACTGAACTGTGTTCACCTCGTTGATGTATATTTCAAAAATTGCTATGTTCTTTATTTTTTTGTGTATTGTTTAAAAAGTCCACATTATACTAGCTAGCATTTTAATTATTTCACCCTTAGTTTATCTATTGTGAGTATACAAGCAGATTATAGTAATTGCTATACAGGCAATATCTGTAATTCTCAAAAAATAGTGCCAATGAAATGCTGCTAAATAAAGTATTTTTCATCCTTTCATTGTCTTTCCTCCTTAATGTCTGGAAATACCCATGCTGATGTGTACTCTGTGCGTGATTCATGGTTCTCAGATCACCCAGATGAAAAAAAAACAAGACTGACAGGGGGAGGGAACTCAAATTTAAAAGAAACACTAAAGTGTCCTGATGCGACGTTTATGCACTGGGAGAATGTGGTAGGGCTGCATCTCATGTCTGTCACTGTTCTGAGGGAAGTATCACTCACCGGGATAGGATATGGTAATTCCGGCACTGCCAGAACCTCGCAGCGGGCTGTCACTTCACCTCTAATGATGTCACGTGACGCCTGGTCCCGGCATGTAAAATAAAAAGAGGCAGTCGAAGCACACGCGTGCTAGAAACAAGGCCTGTGTGTAATATCTGGAAAAGCTGTGAAAAAACCAGGTATCTATGATGAGGATCATTAGTGGCCACCCTACAATCTGCTAATCTGGACAGTCTGTCAGGACAATGCATGATTCACTCCTTCATGTTCAACAACATATCACAGGTCTGGAATCCAATTTCCCTGTAGTTCTGATCTTTCATTTCTTCCATAACGATGAGGATGGCCAGTGATACAAGCCCTCTAAGTAAAGCATTTCATTTATGTTTAGGATCTGCACCAGATGACTAGACAAGTGGCAATAGAAGATTTCAGGAACACAACTGACCAGAGAACTACTGCATGGCAGGGCATGGGTTACATTGCTAACGGAAGTTCTCCATCCTGGGTGACGCAAGGGCTACTTGAGCAGCACCTCATGGAACTGGGTTGCTTGACTCCAGGAATGGATCAATCTCCTACATGCTTGGAGGAAATTTTTGCCATACTTCTGCACACAAGACCCTCACTCCATGTCTATTCTGAATCTCATAAACACGTGTGGGAGAGACAGCATAATGATTTGTTTCGCACCAAAATTCATGAAAACGACTTATCAACGCACATGTTTGTTTCTTTTCCTTTTTAAAAAATGTTAAACACTTCCAAAGACAGCTGCATATCTGACATAGCCTCACAGTGAAAATCCTGGGCCAACCCACAGAACATGTGTTGTCGCTATAGGCTAGATGATGGCACCGCAGTTCTGTCAGTTTAAATTATAAACTGATAATGTTTTGTCAAGTCAGTCTTGTGTAAACTCTTCACCGGCACAGCCATGCAATATTTACACAAGGATATAAATACTTTTAAAAGCACATATTTTTTTGCCATGTTTTCTTTACTCTGCTATGGATGTGATATGTCTCGACTATTTGAATCATTTATACGTCATGTAATGACGTAATTTTTTTGGCCTGGTTCTACTGTGGAAGAAAAATGTGTGTGTGGCACCTACCAATTGTTTTCAGGTTAAGCAAAGGCCCTTTTCTCCTGTACAGTGCTGGCAAGCTCACTACTGTCATTAAATCTTTCATAGAATAAGGAAGACTGGTATCTCTTGTCAAGCATGAAAATTTGACAAAGAGAGTAGCGCAGGTATGCACTGAAGATGTTTTCTAAGAATTAGCTTACATCCCTGGTGTTTGTTGGGTATTGGCTTCCTGGAATGAAAACAAGGTTTGCTGAGGTATAGATTGGGCACAGCCATACAGTTCTCTGTAAAAAGCGCTATACAAATAAAATTGAATTGAATTGAATTGAATACTGAGGTACAGGCTGTGTACAGACTGAATGTGGTGTTGGCCTAAGATCAACAACATATTCAGTGAGTCCAGTTATCTCCATAAATCCCAGTAGCTGGTCTTTTGGGGGCCTGTGTATTAGGCCTACAGCTGAGTCATCAGAGCTCACCCAGCTGTTTGGGAATCAAGATGTGGGGCCTGTTGAAAACAATCCCCCTTTGATTCCCTCCTGATCTCTGTGTACAAGGCCTTAAGCAACCACGCCAAAGGGTGATCAGTAATCTGTGCTTTAATAATAATTCATGTGCTGTTGTCAAGGACAAATTGCTTCAGGAGGTGTGCATTAACTATACTTTTTAAAGCATGTCCTCACCTGCTTTAGAGCTATGCTAAAAATTCCATAGCTCTCCATATCCCAGGGCACCTGAAATGCCATATGAGTGAGAGAAGAGGCCAGCGGAGAGATGGATATATAGATAGTTAGGAGACATTCCTATAATTAATTTCTGTCAAATCTGTCTATGTAATGAATGCACCATTAATTGTCATTTCATCCATTGTGAAAAGGCCAGCAAATGTGCTGGCAGGTTAACGAGGACGTAAATAGTTTTGCAAATCCACATTTCGTTTTTTTTTTTTTGCATGGTCATGCTCCCTTTCATCAGGCGACTCTTGTGATGCACGTAAAGGCGATGCGTTAGCAGCCTTATGGCTCTTCAGTAGCCTACCGCACCAGTGCCGATTTGGATCACCGTGTTGGCCGTTCACACAGTGGACGGTAGCAAAGAGCGCCTTTGCAAAATGGACCGCGACCGAAAGTGTATTTATACATTGTGTGTGTGTATTAGGCTACTGCGTTGTGTCAGTCTGTATCTTCATAAATGGGCGGTTTGTGTGTGTGTATGTAATTTATCATAATGTCAGCTAGTTTAGGTTGCTCCATCTGGACCTCTGGCTTTTGATATGAATATCTGCATACAGAGCTCCATCTAACTCCATAGCAAAAAGCGAATGCTGTCACTGTATTCTGAAAGTTCTTACCTATTCTGGCACTTGTCCGCTGCAAAATCTCAGCTATGAACGGCTCACCCGTAATCCATAGGCTACTTTTAGCAAGCTATAACCATAGATATAGAACTATATGTCATAGTTAGTGGCACAATGTTTTTGACCATACCCAGGTAAGATGGTGGCCAGTAACCATGGCTTTATATCTATGAGCCAATCATCAGCTATCTGGCTTCTGAGACCCGATTATGACATCACAGTGGGTTACAAAGTACATGACACTTTGACATAGGTTCCTATTATAGCTGTACCCAGGTAAGATGGCTGCCAAATTGTTCCATTTCAGAATTCCAAATGACTATTACATTACGATATGTCATATCTATGGTTCTATATCTATGGATATAACCGATAATTTCTACCACAAACTTGTCCTCATCCATTTTGAAACGTAGGCTACCACTTCCGTTCCACCGGCACGTGACCCTACCGCAGCGATAGACGGTAAAAATAAAAATGTATTCCAAGTTCGTCCTGCCGTCGGCGATTTTGCCATCTACTGCCGTCATGAAAAACACCCATTGTCTCATTGAAAACAATGACATCCGGTTTCGTCCTGCCGTCTACCGTCCGCTGTGTGAACGGCCCAGGCCCTCAGACACACGGAACGTGTTTTAGCCTAATAAGCCAAATAAATGTCGTGGCTTGCACTTAAGTAAAAGGCAAAAAAATAAAATACTGTCTGTGACATATACGCCACATTTGTATTCAGCTTCTTATGATTATTATTAATATTATTATTATTGTTAATAATACATTATTGTTATTTATTTATTTTCAAGAAGGGCACTAGTCCAGGGTGTATTCCTGCCTCTCGCCCAATGCATGCTGGGATAGGCTCCAGAATCCAGCGCACCTGTCATACAAACCATCTGTACTTTTGTTTACATTTCACATTATTATGGAGAAGAAATTCTTACACAAAAGCCTCAAACCATCAGATTCATAAAATACACGGGAACAAATTTGATATCAATAATCCTGAGAAACATGACAGGGTGGCTGGTCTAGCAGGATTGAAACACAGTGCTGGTTTGAGGGCACCATTGGAGATCACAGAGAGACCTCTAGCGTTTGCCTCTGGAAATTCTCCAAAAAATCTGTGAAAAGTAGGCTAGACCTGTCTCAAAAATCTAATGGAATATAGGTAATAAGAAAACAAAGGCAATAAAATCCGCTGACGTACGAGTGATTTGTGACTGGAATCAGGGGTGCGTGTGCAGGGAGCAGTGAACTTTGAGGAAGACCAGTCCTCGCTCTGTCTCTGCAGGTCCATACCCTCTGGGTTCGTATGATCCCGGAGAACAGGGGCCGGTGAATAAGAGATGATCGTACTTCACAGGGGGTCTCTTTCTTCCGCTCTTGTTGTGTTAACGTTGTCGTCTTTCATTAGAGCACCACCACTCTAAACAAGTAGTCTCTTCTTTCTGTGAAAGGAATTTCACAGGCCGAGCTGTGACCCGCCGCATATTCGGAGCAGTGCACATCTACAGTGCCGCGAGAGCTGGCCGTCTCTCACCACAATAGCACAAATATATGTGTCTCAGTCACAAATGCAAGTCCGGACACAACAGCTCATCCAAATCAGAATAGCAAAACTCACTTTGTAACACTGAATAAATAAGTAACTTGCAGATGCAAATTTAATTACATCCGCTCTTTGGGTAATAATATCTCGGAGTGCTATGAGGAGCAGATGAAAACAAAGCCGTCGTTAAATGCTGGTTTATTCAGACCCATCCAAGCAAGACGAACATCACTTTTTCTTAAGCCACAAAATGTTCCCAAACTCAAAAGGAACGCCATTTGCCAACTAATTTTCTTCTCCCACACAGAAATTCCTCACGTTTGATCACTCCCTTTATTTGTCAGCAGAGAGCTGCTTCTTTTATTGGGAAGCAGCCAGAACCCACCTAGAAACACAGATCTCAAACGCGAGCTGATCGCAGCATGTTAATAAAGAGGGTGGTGGGGGTAACTACACCTTTTAATCAAAGCTGTTTTCTCCAGGGTGCAATTTTCACCTTTTTTGTTCTGAGCCAGTGTGCAGAAGACACCTTTGTAGCCACAAATAGCACTTGGCAATAACCTGGATTAAGAACTCGGTCTCATTTTTCTTTCTCCCCCTGGAAACGGAAGGGTTATCTTCGCTGTAATAAAGTGATGGAAGATAAAATAAATAAAGCACCAAGAAGTACATTCACACATAATCAAGATGAAGACGTGGGACCAGATGTAATGGCAACACATTATTTTCGGCGCCGTTAATGAATATGCGATGCGTTCATTACAAAGCAATTAACAAATTATGAAATGAAGGACAGGTATTGCCCTAAATCCGTGCTGTTAATAATGCGCGGAGGGACATGGCGCAATTCAGGTGTGCTTAAAACAGGCTTTGCGCCAACGCCGTGCCATGTCCAGAGAATTCAACTGCAAGGTTGCGGAGCCTGGGAGTTATCGGACATCGGCACAACCATGGACCTGCACGAACAGGCAACTGTCGCGCCACGTGCAAAATGTAACCGCTCGCCTTCAGAGCGGTTTAATGCTGTAGCTAATGTTTACGTGCTTATCACTCATTTCCGCTCATGGGTTAAAAACCCCTTCAGACGAATCCACAGGCGGAGCATCTAAGATAAATGCACAATTTGAGGCTATGGAATCACGTTCTGCACTTGTGGATGTTTTAAAATATCTAATAATATTTATAAGTTTTGTGAATGCATTATTTTGCTTTGTGACCTGCTTTGAAGTACATTTAAATAAAGCATAAGTCTAAGTTGTTAGAGTTGTTCTTTGAAAATGTAAGCCCAAAGGGTATATATCTTTATTAGTCAAATAGAATTCAGTAAAAAGTTCATGTTGGCTACATCTGAAAATCAAAGCCAGGAAAAATGTTTGAATGTCTGCACATTCCAAGCATATGCCAAACCACACTGTTTGTAGTGGCTGCTTGGTCTGTGTCTAGTGCTTTCAACTACGCCATTTTCCTGGATCTTACTTCTCATTAATGACAATGTGCCAACTTTTTGCTGAGGTGTGATAATTTCATGGTCAAAATTGGAATAGTCAAATATTATGCTAAAATTTACAGTGGCTAATTCCATTTGAAAAAAAAAGAACCTCCAGGGTTTTCCACCTTCCAAATTAGAGGGCTCAAATTGTAAATTGTGTTTTGCATTCATGGATTATTTTTGAAATGCATGTAAGCGGGCCAATGCAACCATTAATGGCTGTAGCCGTGCTAGGCCACTGTGATGATGGGACAGATCAATACGGACGACCTGCTGTGTTCGTCCTACACACCCCTTCCTCTTCGGACAGAAAGGTGCTTGCAGGTGGCTGCGAAATGCCATGGGAACTGACTGACATCACAGCGGGAGGGCTGACCTGCAGTTAACGTGGGGCTGGGGCAGGTATTGTCCCCGCATGTCAAACATCCACTGAAACAGTGATCCTCTTACATCCGCTCAGCAACTCTGGTCACAGGGAGCAAGTTGTCAACTTTCACCCCCCCCCCTCCCCTCAGACATGGGGAGAGGGGGTAGGAGGTGTGAGAGGAGTTCAGCCTCCATGGGGAAAACTTTGCTAATCAATCCATCAATCAGCGTTTTCTTCACAGGCTTGTTTTTCCCAGCCAAACACCATCTCGGATCACCTCTCTGTTTTCAGTAGACACAGTGAAAGTGTAGAGGCGGTGGTTAACTTACCTGGGTCGCAGAGTGGTAGTCGGACCGGACCGAGGGCTTTGAAACGTCTATCAAGTCTTTTGAATTCAGTTTCATGTCACGAATGGTCAGACTCAAATAATTTGCGGTGTTTACAGAACAGATAATTCATGAGCATAAACTCAATGAAATAAATAACGTTCCATCAAGAAGAAAAAAATAAATAAAAATGCACGTACACAACTTGTTTAGACTTGTGGAAGGACCACTATCCATTGTCAGTCACACATCTGTACATCTTCATCAGTTGGCTGCTTTATAACCCGGAGGATGCATAATTCATGGTATTAATATCCAATATTTTAGCAAGTAAGATTACTTTTTTTAATGTTTGTGGGGGGGTTACATTTTTGGGCAGCAGATGCACCTGAAATAATTTTCTTTCCTCATCTCAAAACCCAGTGAGGTTTGCCCCGGGAGGAAATTATCTTTTCACCTGCACCTGTGACAAAGATTCTATGTCCTGTTTCCGATCGTCTGTCAACTTGCCATCAAAACCGACACACGAAATTCAAAGAACGCAGTAGTTATTTAACATATCCAACATGTTGTTTTACATCCCTCGCCATTCTAGTTATACAATTTATGGTATAAAACAAAATTGAGTCAATTTTGAAGTACCAAACAGGGCTAGAAATAAGTGGGAAGGGCAATAACACCGAAGAGGTGGCAGTACACTTATAAGATAAATATTCACTGCAGTATTTTAATATTGCGTATGCTAAGCTATAGCTTAGAATGGTTTGGTTTGTCAGCACGTTTGCTGATAAGTCTCTACAATTCTGAAATGCTTACATTTCTTTTAGCTGTAGGTGTAAAAATAGAGTGAAACAAGATAAAAATGGCCTTTAAAGCAGTGGTTCTCAAACTCGGTCCCGGGGGACCCATGTGTATGCCGGTTTTCAAGCTGTTAATTTTTCTTAATTACGCTTTTCATGTTTTGAGGGACTATTTACCCTCTTAAGCCACATTATGTCAAAAATAGCTATGCATGACATGAAGAATATAAGTTCCATATTCATATTGTGCTATATTGCAAACGATTACATAGAGAGGTAAAAAAAATAATAATAATTAACTCATCAAATTAAAGACTGAGGTGAATCAGTAGGCTCCTAATTAGTGAAAGTGTGGACACATGGCCTCTCAAAGTAACCATTTGGTAGATACTGAAGAATTCAAAGACAAAGCAAACAATAAGCCAAGCCTGCATTGTGTTAACAAATTTAAGGGGAATAAATTATGAAAGAATTTAAACACGTGTTCAACAACCTTAATTGAGCAAGAGATTAGCTGGAACGAAAACCAGCATACACAAGGCACTTTCTAGGTTTTTAAAAAATAATTTCAGTTTTAGTGTATGTTTTGATTGGCCCAGTTTTTGTGCGCGATGAAGGATATTTTATATTTACAATTTACAATGGCTGGTATATAGGCCTTAGGGTGTTCTTAGCCTGTAGCAAGAAAATACACTTTAGACATTATGTCTCCAGCTGAATGAACTCTAAATCAGCAACATTATGCCTTCAGTTGTTGCACAAGTGTATATTACCCAATAATTCTTCAAAACATTGAATCATATTTTCAGTTGGACCTACAGTATTTCCTATAGTATATAGGCAAACTGAGATCACTGCAGTGTACTGAGGAAAAGTATAAAAATTATATTCATGTTTCCAATTGTGAACAAATGCTATAAATTCAGCCTCTGGAAACATAGCTTCACTGTACAAGCTGCTTTGGAGTTGCTTGAAGTGCATTATATTTTGCTTTAGACCACAAACCCCTGAATGATCCTATACCAGAAATGGTAAAGCCGGCAGGCAATCATAAACTGCTGTAAATGCATAAAGTATAATATGGAACACAAAAATATCTGGACCAATCAAAAACATACACAAAAACTTAAATAATCATTTTTAAAACCCATAAGGTGAACGATCCATTTCATCTTCACAGCCTCTGCTCTTTCATCTTGGTCCACTGCTGCACTCCAGTGGTCAAATTGCAGAACTACATTAAATACGAGTTTGCATTTACATGGAGATTATAGCACTAAACCTTGTGCACTTGTAGAGTCAAATCTTCCCAAAAAAAAGGTTTAGTACTGCATGTACATTTTGACTGGCTTTAACGGTTTTTATATGAAAGACTTGAATTAATTATTATTATTATTATTATTCACATAGAGGCAGGGAGCACACCGGCTTTCAAACACATGGGGTTGTTGTAATGCATAGGCAAAATAGAAATTTGTTTAATATCCCTTTTCAAATATTAACAGAAAATACAACTGAGGTCCCAATTTGTGTCCCAAACATGAACATTTCCTAGTCTGCATCTATTAAAATGCTTATATATGTACTACATGGTCAATAGTCATACAGAACTACATTGTTGAGATCGGTGTGGAAGAACTTGAATGGCCTGCACAGAGCCCTGACCTCAGCCCCATGGAACACCTTTGGGATGAATTGGAAAGCCAACTGCGAACCAGGCCTAATCGTCCAACATCAGTGCCCTACCTCACTAATGCTCTTCTGAGTTAATGGAAGCAAATCCACGCAGCAATGTTCCAGCATCTAGTGGAAAGCCTTCCCAGGAAAGTGGAGGCTGTTATAGCAGCAAAGGGGGGTGCAACACCATATTAATGCCCATGATTTTGGAATAGATGTAGGACAAGCAGATGTCCATATACCTTTGACCACGTAGTGTATATAATTTAAATTGAATGGTGCAAGACGCTTGAACAGGTCAACAAATATACATCTAGAATTAGCAAGACCATGAAATAATTCATCAAATCTCAAAACTAAAAGAGTACTATTTATTTTGACTTGATACTGCAGAACGGAAGATTGAACCAACATAATTTACAGAAAACACTCTTTCCATGAAAGCAATATGCAAACAAATTGCGTTTCACGAAACATGTATTGCTCGCAGTTCCCAATGCATTTTCTAACACTTCAGAGTTCCATCGAATCCGCTCTCTTCACGAGATGCGTTGGTGGAAGGAAAAACAAACGCTTTGACAAACCCTCCAATAAATGAGAAAAGATTGAGCTCGCATGTCAAATTTTTCGTGAAATGAACCCTATATTCACATTTAACCTGTTCAACAGTAACATTTCACTTAGGGTGAAAACACCACAGGTCACACATTTGCTTTTCAACACACATCAATATGCGTGCCAAACAAATGCACGCACACGCACACACAAAATAAAAGTCCTTGGATTAAAAACATGGATAACACACCGATTAAAAAGTGCCTTTGTGCTGAATCCGCCAAGTTTTCAAATACACACTTATAAGTGCGTTTTGGTTCTAGTTTCAATAAAAACGTTGCAACAAAAATGTAAAACCAGTAAAAAAAAATAAAATAAAACTTTTCATTGTTGCTAATGAGTTCTGCCAGCAGGTCGAACATTCTTGTCAACATACTGTAGCACATTAAGTGGGAAGTCTAGACCTGGAGCAGTCTTAAAAGCATGTCCATATCCCCATTTCACTATGACAAGATATTTTAATTTGCATTTTTTTAAAAATGGCAAACCAGTGTAAAAAATAAAATAAAATAAAATAAAATAAAAAAAGCCATTGCTGAGCACAGTAGGCATCACAAGTAAATATTTAGTGGGGATGAATTAATCTCTTGTAAATGAAAAAATGCTATGTTTCAGGAGAAATAATAATACAAATGGCGCACAAATGGCCCATTCAGTAATAATTATCTTATATAGCATATCTTTGGCTCATAGACAGGACTGCTACAGATGCTCTCGTCTCCATTACGACTGTAATAGAGGAAATGAAGAAATGTGTGACAGTATTCTGACAGTGCAGAAGGCATGCACAACAAACACTAATTTGATAAACAACGCGTAGAAATCTTCCAAACCGCGTTCGGTTTGTGAACGGCAATAGTCCCAACCATCAGCTTCCTGCGACAGATGAGCACAGTAATGTGAAACGGTCCGTTAATCGAGTACAGAGGTGGGTTGTGGTTCATGGTTCTCTTGACCGTGATGACTGCTCAAGCTGCAGTCGGGATTATGTGAGCGCTGCGAAGATTTCACAGAAAAAGTGGAACGGATTTGTGCGGCCTGGTCTGCCTCTGCGGCTCTGGCCTCAAGGTCGTCGGGTTCCAAGTCCGGCCAGCGTCGGGTTTCTCTGTTACTGGACGAGTTTGAGGGATCAGCTGGGGGTCAGCTGTGGTGTGATGGGCGACGTGTGGAGGGCGAGCCCCGACTTCTGTTGCAGAAGCTTGTACAGGAGCTCCTCCTTTTCCTGGCTCAGCCTCTGAATTGACAGAGTCTCCTTCCTCAGCGCCTCCTGCAGGCGTTCATGCTCCTTGGACAGATGTCTGTGGAGCAAGAGAAATGAGGGTTTAGAAGAGCTCAAAACAGCGGACACACCTTTCCCTTCAGCTGTAACGCTACCGATTATGCTTTTGTTACAAACAGGAGGTTTGCAGGCTGGTTGTCCCTGAGCCTCAGGCGGTGAGTCAACCAACAATTCCCAGGCCATGACTTTGATGGTTCCGTGACGATGGTTGATTTTTTCATGTTAAACATAAAAACCAGCCCTTCTGTTAGTGTTCAGAGCATTAAAACCCCTCTGGGTGAACCTTGTTGACACAATGAATAGTTTCCCATGTATAAATATTGGAAGTTATAGGCACAGGTATATAAGGAGAGTGACATCCTTTGCATTAGTGCAGTAAAAGTGTGAGAGAGGAACAAACACGCTCATACTGGATCAGGGTCTGATAGCTACTGATGCGGGCTTCCAGGTCTTCATTCTGCTGGACGACATGTTTCACTTGGTCCTCCAGGGTACTATTCTTCTCCATCTGCATCAGAAAACAAGAGTAGGAAGCATCATCACAAATTATACTCCTGATGACCAAAAGTTAAAAAAATATATTCAACAAACTTAATTCTACAATATTCTGTGAGAACCATGAATCATCGCTAGCTTGGAATGAGGTACGGTATCCTATCTTAGACATAAGGCACGGGGAAATAATTTTCTTAGTGAATACGTTCACACTGTGTCTGTGTGTTCACCACAGACTACTCTTACAGCGTTTTGTTAATGAAAGCAGAAGGGGTTGTGGGAGAATAGCCCACGCTGACAGACACTCAGGGATAGATAGTTAAGAGCCCAGTCTGTAAAGGACATCTTCAGCCCAGACACCTACCAGCATCTCAGCCTGCTGCAGCTTCCTCCATTGATCCTGCAACTGTTTACTCTTCATCTCAATGACAAATAGCAGGCTCTCTAGCTCCTGTTCCCAGAATGGCCCAGGGCTTCCTTGTGCCTGGACAGACAAAGGGAAAGGTTTAGAGAGCGTAAGGAGGAAGGCATGTTGACGCACGTTGCAGGTGACATTCGCAGGCTCTGCATACTTAATACATGGTTTGTGGAGGGAAATGTGACACCCCAGTGCTCATACCCATCATTACCAATTATTATCCCTACATGCTGAACCAAAATAACCCCTTAATATTAAGGACAACACCCTCGTAAAATCGCCATGGCAACATCACCCCTTCGCCATTGGGGAACAAACTTTGAGACTATAATGCTGAGGCATCCCGGTCTCATCAGACCAATTAGCGGGTTAGAAGAGGAAGGGAAAATTTTTATCTGCTATGCAAATAAATAAGCTGCCGTGAATAATTTGATGCGATGACAGGGAGAATGCGTTTCCGTTGAGTTGTAGCCAAAGGCTCATCCAGTGGTGGTGACACACCTGAATGTTTCTCTGCAAATCCCTCTTCAGGCTCGACTCCACCACACTCTGCTTTAACTCGTCGAACAGCTTCAGGTCTGCAGTCAGCTCATCTACCTTTGCCTGTAAATAAACACAGCTTAAGGGACTTCTCAAAAACAGAAGCACTCGGATAGTTTACACTTGTTTTTATAAATACTTGACTTTAATCTTACACCATATGTTCAGAAGGAATATTTAAATGACACAGGAAGCGCAGTCTTGCACAAGCCGGTTAGTTTTATAAACTGAGACCCGAAATTAATAGTTGTGGGGCTTTGAGTAAGGGCTTTGAGTAAAGCATTATATAACTGCAATCTGAGTTTCTGCTGCAGTTGGCATGAGCTCAGGACAAAGTACTTCAGATGTTAGATTGAATCTCAGCCTAGACGGCTTTAAAAAATGTGTTCCCTTTTAAAACCAGATACTGGCAAAATCACAGCAGAACATCTTGATTGGATATACTGCATGTCCCGGTTCGACAAAGAGATGCCATTGTACCTGCAATGAGGCTTGACCTGCCTCAAAATTTTCCCTCAGAGATTTCTTCTCTTGGTCATGTGCTTTCTGCAATTCTACACGGACAATAAAATGGACACAATACAAAATTACACACACACAAATATAGATATGCAGCTGACTACTATACTGCAAGCCTCCAACAAGGAACAGCTTGTATCCAAAATATTGGTGGTGTATTAACCTGACCAGAAAGAGGTTTAAAGATCACACGCAGAAGGTAGTTCTCACCTGCTGTTCTGATCTGGTGCTCCTCGGTATTGGTCATAAGTGTCTTCTCACAAATCACGGTTAAATCTGCAGTTGTGTCAGCTTTTACCTGGGGACACAAACCAGCTTTTCAAACAGGCTTTTCTGCACCTGACTGTTTCACACAAGATCGTGATTAATATGGGTGCTGCTATGCACTTCACAAGGCATAAACATCTCCAGTGGTTTACCATTTCTAAAGGGCTGCTTTGGTAATAAGTTCACAGAAATGAATGCCGGGCTTTCTTTGTTCGACGCAAGAATGCCGTGCCTCTCTGAAGACAGGTCTGGCTTTGTTGGCTGGAGATTGTGGAGGAGATGTGCGTGTCAGGGCAGTTTAACCCTCAACACCAACAGACAAAACAGATGCTGTTTGCCAAGTGGAGTCAACAGAAAAGTGTGACTTGCGCGTAGCTCATGACGGCTGTGCATTTATAGCTTGCCGACGTGGGTGTCATGCATTTGGGCTCAAAGTTCTTGTAAAAAACAAAGGCTTCAGTCAATCGGAACAGAACAGGAAATGCAAATGTGGAAGGGACTTAGGCTTCAGTGGTGGAGGTGAGGGAGTGTACCTTCTCAGTGATGTCCCAGAGCAGCCTGCTCAGTTGGTGGTGGTGGGCCTGCAGCAGGTTCTCCCTCTGCTTGGTGCCGGCAGCTTTCACCGCCTCCTGGAGGGTCCTGAGCTGCTGCTCATACTGCTCATGCAGCTTCTCCAGGCTGGGACTCAGCTCCTCAAGAGGCACCTTCCCTGTGAGCCACAGACATACAAAGGTGTATAAACCGGGGGAAATACAAGCTGCATCCTGTACGGTAGCTGATGCCCTTTATTACTGTATTCAACAAACATATTCTTATACTGGTTGTTTGGGTTAAGCTAATCCAGTCTTGTCACTTGCGTTGACACATTAGTTAAGAGCACTGAGAGATTGGATTACAGCACTCCAGGAATAAACTCGAGTTCCCCTGGTGTTAAATATTTTCAGCTGGAAATCTTTTACGAGTATTGACCTTCACACGCCATTTTATATGGCAGCCTGCACACATACATTTGTAATTGCATTGTTGCTTAATTTAATAATTAAAACCCAACATAATATAGGCGGTCACAGCTTGTAATTCATATAATTATTAAACTATTTTACTTGCTCCAATAGAAGGAAACCTTCTCCATGATTTAATGTCTTAACGCAATACAACATTGTGGTATACTTAAAAAATTTAAGTAATCATTCACAAGGTGAATAAGAATTAAAGTACGGAATTTGTGGTAGTCTATGTATTTGCGTTCAAGGGGTATGCTGTTGCTATATAAATCCACCATTATTCAGCAGCATACAATCAACATAAAATGCAACAGCTGTGCATCCAAACCTTTGCCTGTTTTACTTGCAAAGTGAGTTAGAAAGTACAAGTACTGTTTAATTTGATATAATACGCTTCATCATGGTATTATTCAAAGTTTAACTTGCGATTGCAACTCTGGGGTATTAATGTCATGAGCACTCGGAAACCACTCACCGCTTCCATCCTGAAGGCTCTTAATCTCCTTGAAATCCTTCTTTCCTTTTTTGTCTTCACTTTTTGTCTGTATGGAATCAAAAACAGCATGACACAATATTCAAGGCATGGGCTATTTGCATTCTATTCTATGCTGATCCATAAACACATATTAACAAAAATTGAAAGGTGACAGCAATAAAACACATCTGTCAAAGACTGCTGATTGATGGCGGAGTGATATGTTAATTACACAACAATTATGGTGGTTTGACTTTTGTACCAAACCTCGTAAGGGGAAAATTGCCCCTTTGTAATGGCTCCAAATGGACATGAAATGAAAGAACAGAGTGAGGACCTGCCAGCAAGCTCCACATGTCTACATTCCCTAAAATGGAACAGAAAGCCACAACCAAAGAGTCCTTTGTACCAAGTCTTCCTAATTGCTGAAGCAGGTTCAATCACAAGTCAAACAAATGTGGGGTATTTAATTAGTCAGTCCCCTCTGGACCAATGCCATGCAAAAACAACAAAACTGCTAACACAACAGAATTTTTCCTTGTAGACTGTAGATGGGAGTTATAGGAGCCACAAGACTGCAATAATCACACAGGAAAACGTATTCCTCAAAGAAGCCTCCCACCACGTCCATCACCAAACCCCCTCATTACACTACACGTTGCAGATAGCGGATTATTATTATTATTATTAGTATTATTATTATTGTCCAACTAGGGACATTTTGGTTAACAGCTATGGTAAAAGCAACCACCCAAAACATCCAGAGAACATAAAAAGCAACATTAACAACAATACAAGGTCAAGTCGTAATAGGCTTTCCACCATACCACAGTGCAATAAAGTGCAGGCAGGGACAAGAGTGCAAGAATATCTTCATAAAAATTACAATATTTATTTATTGAGTTCAGCAAGTCAATGGCTACTGAAACAAAGAGATGACGTCTGTCTCTAAGGCTGAATCCAAATGTCCGGACCCCAGACTAGCGGACTCTGCCCTCGCAGACTTCACTCTTACGTCCTGTGATGTTGACTCAAGTTCTCAGCATCATTACGTCAAGTCTGCAAGGTTGCAGGGCTGCGAGGGTATAAAATGCACTAATGAGATGCCATGGGACTTCAGACCTCACTTGTTGCCGTGGACTCAAACTTATAAATTTAAAATAGAAATAAATAAATCACTATCTGCAAATGTGAATACATTTGGGCAATATGAATTCTGTATGACCTACATTGGAAGAAATGTAGTTGTTTTTCCACCAAGATTAAATTTTTTTGCCATTGCTTCCTTGACATATTTGTCACATCCTTCCTTATTGCTATGAATTGTGGGTAATCCCACTGGCAAAGTCTGGAGTAGTCTGCACCCAAAGCGGAGCCCGCTTGCGCACTTGATGCAGAATTGAACAGCCCTAGCTGCTCCGGACTTCACGGGAACGGGCCCATTAAGTCCACCAGTTGCAAGTACGGGGGAGACCAGACATTTGATTCAGCCTTAGTCTTAGTCTTTCTGGCCGGCACCCTAAAACAATGGCCCGAGGGCAGTGGCTCAAACTCCTCCAACAGAGGATGGTCGGGACAGTCCAGAATAGCATTGGCCTTTCTCAGGTCTACGGTAAATGTCTGTAAGCCAAGCCTGACTCACAACGACTTTGTATATGACCCGTTGGATTTACATTTAGGTATTCAACATTAAATATGGGCAATCCTTATGTTTTTGATGACAGCAGTTGTTATCACTTGGAGCTCCAGGGTGCCCATGGGAAAATCATGGGATGCTGCTTTAGCAGTTTGTCACAGCAGACCGATTATGTTCAAATTCCAACAACAGGAGGCTCAGTTCTACAGGGCTCCAGACTGGGTCAGGCTTAATCAGGAGCCCTTCAGACAGCATTATCAGGTTCTCAGCCTCTGCTCTGGTTGGTGTCTGTTCAGGAATTTACCCTTGAGGACCACTGATATTGAAGATACAATGGCACAAATGAGTTCAGGGAACTTAACGCATGCTTGTGGAAAGGAACTGTTCACAGTATCGTAGGGTGACACGCACACGCCACCATAAATTAGACTCATGAAGTCCATTATTTGGGTTTTTTTTTTGCAAAGGGTTGTCAAGAAATATATAAACACTGAAATCAGAAATGAATGCCCACCGAAACCCACAAAATGAAGCGATTACAGTTAGAAATGTATAATGTTAATGTATTCTTCTTTCTATAACGGGCACACCGCTTCCCCCCATTTGTAGTTCCATATATCAGTCTTGCGTTGGAATGTGAACTCCATACAAGGAAGTAAAGGCTTTCATCTGCTCACCATCATACGACTATCAAAATATTGCATCCATCAATAGGTAGCGCAAGGAAAGAAAAAGACAGAACCTTAGATCTGGTTTATGTCTTAGGTTTATTTACAGGGGTAGAAGTGAACTATTGAACTCACAACGTTTTGCTGGATAAACACAACGGAGGGCTTCAGACTGCTGAAACGGCACTTAGTCTATAGTATGAAGCTGAGCGACAGGACTCCTTTTCCAACAGGTTAGTTGCAGTAGCCAATGCACTTTGTTTATTGTTTTGATTTTCCACACATTAAATAAAGCTGGTTCGGCTACAGACTTTTTCTGCAGGTTTTCTTTCACTGCCAGTAATGGACAATTGAAGCATGTTCTGGTCAGTAGTTTAGTTACCGAAAAGTTATTGTATGGCAGGCATACTCTGTTGTAGCTTAAAATAAATTTGATGTTTTAAAGGACAACAAAAGGAATTCACTATTTTTGCATCAGCCATAATTAATTTGTGACAGAAATATGTAGACCAATACAATTTGATGCTGTTTTCTGGAGGAAAAAAAGACCTATAAATATTTTAAATATAATGAACTTTTAGTGTGTCTTTATTCAGCTGGACCATATATAATATACAGTGCCCTCCACTATTATTGGCACCCCTGGTAAAGATGAGTGAAAAGCGTTATTAAAAATTCACCGTTTGGTGAAATAGCTTAATGTCACACTGAAAAAATGCAATCCAACCTTTAATTGAAGTAAATGTATTATGAGAAAATGATTTATTATGGGAATTGGGGGGTGGGACTAGATTTAGCTGTAAATCATGCTGGAACAGTATCTGGAATACATGGTCGGTAAAATGGCTGTAAGTCATCAAGGGTCTGAGGTATCAAACGAGCCTCAAACCATCACTCTGCTGCCAGATATGCAGTAGATATGGATGGATCACTTTAAGGGTTGTTTCTCCTGACAAATTTTGCTATTGAACTCTATGGAAAAATAAGTCAGGAGAAGAAACCCTTCAAGTTATCTATCCATATCTACTGTATTTCTGGCAGCAGAGTGATGGTTTAAGGCTTGTTTGATACGTCAGACCCTTGATGACTTAGAGCCATTCAAATTCAGAGAGGTTATAGTATCACTTGTAACAGTACCTGAAAATAAGATATCGAGACTTTTGATGTTGATGGGTCACAGACATCAGGAAGTCATGGCATGCAAAGGATATGCGACCAAATATTAAAAATTATTACTTTATTCTATATATAAATGCAGGGGTGCCAATAATTGTGGCACACATGGTTTTGCTAAAAATAATTATTTCTTGATGAGGATTTTTTTTTCTCATAATAAATTTACTTCAATTAAAGGTTGGATTTTTATCATTTTTTCAGTGTGAGATTAAGCTAATTCACCAAACGGTGAATTTTTTATAACCCTTTTTACTCATCTTTACCAGGGGTGCCAATAATAGTGGAGGGTACTGTATGTCAATTCAGTGACCCTTATATGCCTAAAGGGCCCTATAGCCTCAGGCGGAATTCATTCTAGCAAGAATTTGGATATACTGTAGCTCAACATGGGCAGTGTTTTCATCAAGTTATCATGCACTCAAGATAAGCCTCAGCCCAAATGAATACCTGTTTCCATTTGCTTGTGTTCTGTTATGCTACATGGTCTAAGTAGTATGAACGCTTATTATGATGCATAGACTTAAAAAAAACAGGATGCTTTCTTTCACAACAAACAGTAAAAACACACTTTGGCTTTATTTTTATTGCAGTACTTGGAGAAGCAATATAAATAAAAATGACCAACTAAGAGGGAGAATAATTCACCACTATCTTTTCCCCAGTTGTTTTCATTTTCACCAGTTTTCCAGCCAGCCTTTTGCCAATTTTGAATAGCATGAATGCTCTAAAAATCTAAAATTCACAAGTAGGCTACTTTGCTGGCATGGAGGTGTGAACAGAGGGGCAGCTGACCCTGAATGCCATTGGAATAGGTGAAGTGTAGGCCTTCCTGCTGAAATTTATCAAAATAAATTAGGCTATACTGAACACTGGCCAGTGAGAACAGGGCTTAAATGTTAGGTACATCCAAAAACTTTAATTGGGGTTAGTTCTTTTACAGAACAAATGTGATTCCCTGTTAACACTTCTGCAGTTGCCCCACGTCCATCATGACAACAAATGGCAAGGTGATCAATGGCTGCTACAACTCCAGAGCACTTGGTTTTCCTCTACTTTTGCCTTCTCCGTCTAGAGAACTCTATCAAATGTAGTCCTAAGCCACCTTTCACTGGCACAGAGTGGCCTAGAACTTGAATGTATTTACAGTACATCAACTAGGAAAAACTTTGGGGTTCCAACAGATGTCAATCCAGCAACAGATGTCAATCCAGCATCTGTGACAGCCAGTCAGCTGACAAACAATGAAGGCTAATCAAAGATTATACAACACTTAATAGCTTCTAATGGGTTCCTACAAAGCATAACTATGGATGGCCCAGATAACTCCCAGAACAATGGAGCCAACTATATCTGCAAAAGGATCTCTCATCTTCATATGGGCCAATATTCTCCCTCTTTAACCAACAGATTTAAAATCCCTCCACTCTGTTAAAGTAAATGCATATGTTCTGAAGCACACTTTCTTCAAAACAAAACAATGGGAAAAATACCAAATGAGAAATAAAAAATCAGTTCCACAGTCATACATAGCTCTATCTATACAGTCCACATATTACGTAGCCTACACATGATGATTGATGTCATTCTTACATAATTCTTCCAAAAAACACAAGCTATTGTACTGTTGTAAAGGCTATTTATCTGAACATAAACAGGAACAGCAGCTATGCCCACTAATCATACACACCTGAATAAAAATCATTTTGTTGTTTCCGCGATAAGCTAACACAATCTTAATTTTTAATCACATCAAAAGCGGAAGAAAACAAATCACTCTAAATCCGTTAACATAAGAACTGTCAATGCGGAAATGTCAGCACGACTGCTGGCGATTTCACAAAACTAGCAGAAACTGTAGGCTACAGTTCGTTGTTTATTAATAGGCTACAAACAATAATAACTTGATACATAAACCCCTTTCACCAAAAAGCAGATCACAACTTTTCACAAAGAAACAATGCAACCAAGGCGCAATAAACAATAAGAAACGTGGCTGGGCAGGCTACTTTTCTCACATCTGCTGCTAATTAAAATAACATTTTGAAAACTTTTAGTCTACAAAGCATGCACATCGTAGGCTATACAACCTTAAAATGAACCGCCATTTAATTGAATACAAAAAACTACTTTTTAAATGATTATTTTAACTACTCTGCCGAACGACAGTTTGCTTCAAGACAGTGTTTTATGCAGCCAAGTTCATCAGGGACAATTAGCTAATTATTTTTCAAGATTAACGGGAAATATTTATAGATGAATTCTCAACAAATTAAACGGAATCAAATTGGGCTATTGTGTTTGCTTTGCATAGTTAATAGCTACCTTTTTCCGGAAGACGCCCCAACACGCCGAACTACAGCAGCAACCCATGTCTGTCAGTTTCACCGCCACTCAGTCGTACCACGCACCCGCACCGTAACCCCAACAGAAACCCCAACTTAAACACAAGTGTTTCGTGTTTCACAGGAGTCGGTGATGCACTTTTACCGTAATACAACGAAAACACACGCAAAACTACGACACTCCCCCCAACCTTACAAACTTCAGAGCAATGACACCACAAGAGCTTGGCATGATTTATTATCGCGGTACACAATTCGTAGCTGTCCTAGTCGCAGTAATAGTGGCATTGAACAGCACTCAACTGTTGAGATTGGATATGGAGAAAATGTACAGTGAGTGATTTATTATGTCAGTTTAATCCATAACAATAAATAACCCCAAAAGAAAAACATGCAAAGCTTGCCTTTGCTCTCATGTCATAATGAAGGAACAGTGTTCACCTATTCTCTTGTCTTTCAACACTGTTAAGGGCCCGTATGGGAAATATCCACAAACTGTAATGCAAAATGTAATGGCTTATGCACATATTTTAGGGGCTATAGAGCTAGGAGTGTCTCTTTACATGTGGCTATTGTATACATGTTTTGAATATATAATTATAAAATAACACTTAAAAAAAGTATTACTTTTCAGATGACTTTTAGCAATGACCAGACTACTTCAGTTTTTGGGTGGCTGTTTTTGACAGTAATGTCAATGACTATGAGGGCCCTGTGTTCCACCTTCTCAATTAGGAAAATCCAGCATGATAAAGATATTTATATAAATGCACTTACATTCATATGAAAAAAGAATAAAATTGACATATTGACCACCATGTAGAAATGACAACACTTTTAGATTTTTTCTTCATTATGGTGAGAATTCTTCAGTCATCAACTGTGGAGGTCTTCCAAGGCCTACCAGTCCCTTTGTGATTACTGAGTTTCTACATGGTGAAAACAAAATGTATACAATATTTTTTATATGAGCTGAGAATCTTCACTCTAACCACATGTGAATTGTTTGATTACAAATCTAAAATTGTGGAGTACAGAGCCAAATCAGGGAAAAAAATGTGCCTTTGTCTCAAACATATTTATTTATTCAGTTATTAATTTGTGTCAATTATATTTAATCTTTATTTAGATGTTGAAATAAATGACGTCAATTAATACATCATCATTTGTCAATCATTTCAGTCTCTGTCAGTTCAAGGTTTTGCTTGTCAACATGTTTAACCAAACAACATTGTGCAATATAATGGCTTGTACTTTAGTATAGGCTACTGCAATCTCAACAGTATTAAAACAGGCTATACTATAATACATGTAACATGAAGGTGCATTTCTGGAACAAATGCATGTCGATTAGCCTGCATAGTTGAATCATTAAGTTGCCTTGCTTCTGTACTTACAAGCATCTTGAGGTGGATTAACTAACCTGACCAGACCCAGGCTTAGTTGGGAAATTGCCTTTGTGAATTCCATCCAGCAGGAGTGCTGAAGAACGTGGCTAAGATAATGTTACTTTAGGTATTATGAGCAGCTTCCATTCCAACTATACATGGTTTATGGTTAGATAACATGCCAAAAAGGAGTGCACTATGGTGACTTGGCGTGTTTGTTGTTATGTATGCAATGCTTGCTGTATCGCGGACATATTTGTAGCCACCCTTTTCTATGCATTATGGTAATTCCAGACAAATGAGCAACTGGATATAGTGTTCATGTACAGTACACAGAACTGTTTGTCCATTATCTGTGAATGCAAACATTTAAATCAAAGGTTTTTTGTTTATTGTGTGTTCAAAGTCAGGTTCTCCCATGGAGAGCAGTTAATGAGCCATTTACAATATTGGTTTTTCAGGGTGAGGTGGAACTGTGAAGGGGTCATGTCATAGTCGCCTCTATGCTGCATATTTCACATAGTTTTAGAGTAAGTGTCACATTTATGTCCAATGTGCACATTGTCATACCCTTTCAGAGGCAGGGGAAGACAGCAGTCCCCAGAGAGAGAGAGAGAGAGAGAGAGAGAGAGAGAGAGTTTGCTATAGCACAGTGGGCAGGCTTTGAGAAAGCAGAAAGACGGAGACCTTACCTTTGAACTGATAATGAACATTGAGATCAGATAATTATATTATTATAACTATTTATTTCTTCATCGGAAGTATGCAAGCACACAGCTTTGACTGCGGATGCAGTCAAGTAAAATGTAAATAAGCAGCTAATTATGTCACTCTTTTAAAATGGCACGCTTGTTAATCCTGGAACACATTCAGAAACAGGGTTAGAATAGTTATAAAATAGAGGTAGATTGATCATGTATAAGCAGAATCCTTGGCTGCTCTATCTTAGCTGCACAAGGCGGTGTGGCTGCACAGTGACCTTCATGTGAAAATGGCCAATGGATAACAGACGTGGTCAGTCAGAATACTGTGCCGCATTCAGCTGGGCTGCTCGGGGACACATTCCTGCTAACAACAACCCACCCGTCAGACCCAGGGGTCTTTTGGCAGTGCAGTGCCTTGTTCCATTGGATATCTCTCAAAATTTTGAAATAGCCATGTCTGTAAGGTGGCAATGATCGGCTCCCCTGCCAGAATTCAGAGTGCACTCTGCCAGATGTACTATAACAACAGGATTGGCGGCTTTGTACATAATCCTCATACATAATTGTACATAATTTTCCTGCCGCACGTTTTCATACAGTGTCACAATGCACTCACAATGCACCTTTTCCCTATCTGACACCATAAATCGTATACGCAGGATAGCGAACGCACAACATGGCCACTTGCCATTCAGCATGGAGGAATCATGATCAATTCCTTGAAAAGACAAATGAGGGATGTACTGAGAAAAAGCTCAATTTAACATTCATTTTATTCCTTATCATTTTAACACAGCTGCTGCCAACTATTTTTACCTACAGGTAGTCTGATTATATGTCATTGTGCCCCTATTTTTATGCTTGGTCTTTGCTTCCTATATGACTGATTGAGTGCCATCCATTATTTTATTAGTTATGCGCTTCAACTGAGACATTTTTATGTATTGTGTCATAAACACACGCAAAATAACACGAGGAAGGTTATTGAGCTGTGTCAACGAGTGTTTTACACTATTCTATCATCGCCCATATTCATGCTAGCAACTAACAAAATAGCTGTAGTACTAAAAAAAAAGTATGCTAAGATGTCAAAGGTCCAAGACTATATGTGAAGGACAATTTTTCCACTCCCATAGAGACTTTCAGTTTAGATCCTCCTGGGAATTTGCGTTGCTGTCATCTTCTGTGTAAAATCCTTGGTTATTTTTAGGTCAGCTGTCATGCAACATAAAACAGATTCACCAGCTGTTCTGCTGTACTGGGTGCGAACAGAGTGACTTTCCAATAAGGCGCAGCTGCGGTGCCTTGGTTACTGATGCACGTGTTGGCTGCAGTTAGTGAGGGGTTCTATGCACCAGGGTCTGGTGTAAATGAAACAAAATAAAACAATAAGACACCAGTCAGCTGAAATGTTTATGTACAGTACCTGCCCCTATAAAACTGCCTAAAAAGCAATAGGTAATGTTACCCATAGCCTATTCACTATTGATATATCTACTAACAATTTATTTAACACAATCTTTCACAGTAGGCGCTTTATCTTCCTACGCACATCTTCTCTTTCGGTGTAGTTTTAGTAGAAGACTGAATGCAACTTCAGATGCCAGCATTCCAAAAATAAAATACTGTGAACTGGGTGAATCTTAGTAACTTGAGGAGCACTATACCAACTCTTTGACCCGGCTCATCACTGCAACATCCGTTTTTGAGACCATAGAAAAGAGAGCACGCTCTGCAGTGTGTGCTGCCACCCATTGCTTTATTTCACCCTGCAGTCAATCATTGGAACTGGGCAGTAGAGCATAATGGTAAATAACCTAGGTTTGTAACCGAAAGGTTGTGAGGTTGATTCCCAACTTTGAGCAAGGTATACTTAACCTGCTTCAAATTGCTTGAGTAAATATTCAGCTGCATGAATGGATTGTATGTAAATATGTAGTCTACTCTAGATAAGAATGTCTGCTGAATGCCAAAATGCCAAAATGCTTGCAATGTAAAGTGGAGTCATCGTTGGAAGTAAAGTTCATGCATAGCAGACGCAAGCAAACTGATTGACTGGAGGAGTCACTCTTGTGTAATGAGACTGGAACAGCCCCGCTGATGGAAACCCACCCAGCCATCCTCTCAGGGTGGCGCTACTGCCATTAATGCTCTGTCCTGTGGTGCATCCAGCCACAGTCAGTATTGGGACGGTCAGAATTAAATGCTAGATGGTGGGGCAGGTTACTACATTAAAAACCCTTTACTTTACCAAGATTAGCTACCTGACAGCCCTAACTTATGGAAATTTGATGGACTGTCAGCATCAATTGGTTGGGGCAAATTAGCATTTTAATAAACAGACATAGTACATCTACACACAGTCCTACTGGGCCTGACACAAAATCTGTGAGAGATTATCACATTGGAACAGAAGGCTTGATATTTTAAAAGAGTTCATAGTTGCTTCCAATTGTTACTGGATAATAGCAAATGCAAAGTTACTCTTGCCAAGCACTGGACTTTGTGATCTTATTCAAATAACTTTTTTGAATTGTGTTGTGTATAACACCTCCTCTTCATTATCATTCATCCAAATGTTTGTCATTTTTTCTTGAAACAAATTTCGAATCAAACAAATGACTTGGTGAAGCCAAAGTCTAAGTACCCTGCTGTTGTGTGTTCTGTTTGAATGGAACCCCATTGCTGCATCTCAGATTGGCTCAGAGATGCTCAAACATTCAGGATACTCGGTGTAGCGTCTTGGCAAGATTATTACACTGAATTGCATAGTTAGTATTTGCAATAGCGCTTTAACAATTAAACATTGCAATATGTAAAAGTTCTGATATATCCACTTTATCATATGTTCCACCATTCTTCACATTTCAGGATTTTTCACATCTCAGTCACCTGCTACATTGTGTTATGTAATATGACAGTTAAGCAATTATACCTTTCACTTGGCAGCAAAAGATAAGGGTTCACCATACCTTTAATTTCTAAAGATATCTTCGGTTTTCTAAATTTACATTGATGGAAAACAGTATGCACTAACAGAACTAAGAGATAAAACCAATTAAACGATTTAATATGAATAATTGGCAGCAACTTTTTATGGCCTTTATGGCCTAAGTATGTTCTTGCCTACGATGTGGAGGAAAGGGGAAAAAAGCTAAACAAATGGCATGGTTCACACACTGGTACCTTTGTACAGCAAAGTATCTTATGAACTCTTTTTATTGCCAAGTTTGAGTCAATACTGAAACTGTACTTTTGCTGGGCCAGGAAATTAACCCATCGAAAACAGAGCAAAGACGAGTGAGAACCTTGACCCAGAATCATTGCTTTAAGTATTGAGTATTCTTAGTTCTACTTATTATGCCTCTCAGTCTGCAGTGACACACACACACACACACACACACACACACACACACACACACACACACACACACACACACACACACACACACACACACACACACACGCGCGCGCGCGCACACACGCACACACACACAGCTCCCTAGAGCTACTGTATGAGTAGTATTTTGTTTTGGCTAGAATAATTTCCTGCCCTTTTAAAAACCTGCAAACATATTTCATATAACCTGGGAGGCTTCTGGGTCTTGTGTATATCACACGATTACATAAATCTCACCTCAATCGCAGTGATACCACATACAACCTTAAAGGTTGTCTGTGTAATACCTGCTTGGTTTTGTACATTTGAAGCCATTTACTAACGTGGGCCAGACATGGAGGACACAACCCGGACCCGTGTGGTTTAGTGGGCTAATTGCATGTGCTCAGCTCAAATCAGTAAGAGCTGTGGTAGCACAAGTGAAAGATTCATTAACATGGGACTTGCTTCTTTTTCAGGTGCAAAGGAGAACGTGAAAGAACAAACTGTATTAATATAAAGATGCCTGCCAGTAAGATATTTTTATTAAATTAGCAAACAATTTCATAATGTTTTAAATGTTTTGAGCATAATGTGGTCACGGTGGTAGTGGTACTGTAGAAAATAAATGGGACAGCTTCCAGCAGGCACAGACACAGATGGATGCGTAACCAGTTTCTGGCACATGTAACGATAAAAACAGTCCCAGAGCTCTGCGATACAAGCCAGCCCTACATGACTGCCTTTTCAGTGCCTCCCATTACTCTCCGGTTTCTCTTAAAACGTTACAAAAACGTGTTGTTTGACACTTACTCTGCGCATATGAAGTCTAGAGTCAAGGCAAAATGGAACTCAGCTGCAAACATCTGCTTTGTTTCCTAATGGAGTGGAATTAGGAAGGTCCTGTGACCCGATGAAAAACCTTCCCAACAAAACGGGAAGAAATGCCTTTCTGATGTTCAAGAACTGTATTCTCCTTTCTTTTATGCTGCATTTTATCTCGAGAAAGCAATGGAATGCAGTGCAGCAGGAACATTTCTCCATAAACAAAGTTGTCAATGCTGCCCTCTTGTGTAAGATCACCATAAATGCAACTGTCTGAACCAGCTTCATTGTTGTTTAGATCTTTTACAATGCAATGTGAATGGCAAATATTAAATTAATCACATCACAATCCTGGTAGTGTTGTTCCTTCAATAAGTCCAAAGAGAGTGAAACCAGGTTATACAATCATGATGTGTGCAATTCAGTGTTATCCTAATCTCTTTTAGAACATTTTAGTCTTACTTGAACCATTTGATTATGTGCTAATGTTTATCTTCTTTTTTGAGAATTAAGAATGCAGCAGTAGCTATTTAGCTTGTGAAACAATGCTGGGAATTGCCTATGCCTTGCTTGAAGGCCTGTGAGATGACTGCCAATGAGTTATGTGATTGAACTAGGTTTAATAAGTTGATAAGTTTAAAAAGACTTAAGTTGTCTTCATGTTTGTCTTACTAACATTACATTTCAGCTAATACATGTATCTTGGGAGCCTAAAACTGTGTGGGATTTATTTCCCTTTGCTCTGCTGTCCCTGTGCTATAAAAGAAAAAAAATTATATAATACACAAAAAGAGGAGGTTTATGTTGGCCTCTTTTCAATAAGGAGCTTGAACCAATGTTATCTTCATCTGTTGCATAATAAAAAAACACTGTACCCTTTCCAAATAACAAATCTGAATTTCAGTTTCCCAGTTTTAGCACAATGCCAGCAATATACGGGTTACGCCCTCATATACGCCTTATCTAACATCCCTAACCTTTTCATACCATATTTTTCAACACCACTTGCCCTAGGCTTATACACTCCATCAACACTGATAATATCACAACAGGTTAAATATTCAAATTTTTGCCTGCATTGTGATGGTGGTGTTAACCAGAGTCTCTGTATTTCAGCTCTGGACCACGCCCGGGCCACAGGTGGAGGTCATTCACTTTTCCTGAGTAGCACTCTGAGTGGTGATAGTGAAGAGGTAGAGGAGGACTAAGGCGACGCCCCTGCTCCTACACCCATATCCAGGCCTGGTAGAGCTCCGTGCCCATTAGATGTAAGCTAAATTTCTTATCAGAATTTGTTTTACCGATTTGTTTGGAAATTATTGTTTTCGTATGCCAATTGTATCACACAATTACAGTGTCCTCTATCTTCCATATACCTGTACATTTAACAAACACACACTTACAGGGTCCACTATCTTCCATATACCTGTACATTTAACAAACACACACTTACAGGTTCCACTATCTTCCATATACCTGTACATTTAACAAACACACACTTACAGGGTCCTCTATCTTCCATATACCTGTACATTTAACAAGCACACGTTGGCCCTGTTTTTACCTGTTCTAAAATAAACGGCATAACTTACATTCAAGAAGTATTGCATCCCTCGTCCTCAGCTCCTCCATTCCTACACATTATGATGATTCAGTTTAGGGGTTGATATCACAGATGCAACTGGTGTCCTTATAAACTTCCAAACCATGACTGAGTCTTCAATCCCTATACTGTCCAGAATACCAGCATGGCTCTGATTATGAATCATTTGCGTCTTAATCAACTGATCCTTTTAGCATATACGGCGCTCAGTGAAGGTTCTCAAAGAGCACTTTGCATTTGTTTGGTATGTACATTGTGAACTGGAAGTGAACAAAACCTCACCGCTCTTTTACACCTATGGTTAAGCCTGAGAGATTTATTGGGTCATTCACAGGAAAGAAAATCTCAAAAAAAAAGGAACATGACAATAGGGGCTTTGAGATATTGATTAAAGTTAGTGCAAATTAAACGGTGGGTAAAAACCCTGCTGGAGAAACAGCCAACACTAAAAAAAACTCATAATAAAAAAGTGGTTGTCAAGATGCCATAACTGAAAATATCTCAGGCATAATCCCCCAGGACATGCAGCACAGTAGCACTCAAGAGAGCCAAGACACAAAACATTATGTACTGCTGTCTTGCTCTACTCATTTGATAAGTTATACAAAAACAGGTTTGTAATATCAGCCTGCCACTGGCCCTCAAACCAATTTTACAACATAATTGTGCATTTCATCAGATGCATGGCAACAGAGTTCGGCACAACAGAAAACTGTCACACAAATCACCTGACACACTATATCATGTTTATATCCATAGTGTGCATGCTTTCACTTATTAAAATGGATGACTTTCATAAGACATGTAAAGGAATTTGAAAGAGATGGGATTATCATTTCTAATGCACTCATGCCAAAAATACTGAATTATTTTGAGGGAGTGTTCATAAAACAAATACGTTATCACACATGCAAGTCATTAACTACTGAAATGCTTTTTGACGTGACAAACAAAAGTTTTTGCAACTGTCTAAGTTTTGAACGTCAGATGTAACACTCCTGCTATAGCCTCAAGCAAGGCACATCTGTGTCAGCAGATATGTTCACAGAAAATCATGACTTGATTGAAAGCCCATGTACGTACTGATTTTAAACATTTGGCCCTTACATGGTCAAATGTTGATCTTGGGTATAATACGGTGTTAGATTATGTTCTTCAGTGCAGGATTGGCCAATAAAGTATAGCTTTATATTGGAAGAGATTGTGTCAATTTGTTCCACAAAGTTGCTTCAAAGGTCACATTTTGCAGCGCTTCCTGATAGTAAGCAAGAACAATCCATTTAATACATGCATTTTGGCTTTTGCAAATAATCTTAAAATGGAGCAGACACATTTTATCAGTGTGTGCAGAATAATCTTTGTTTTGGTGGTGGATAACTCCAAGCTCACTGGATATGGTCGTCCTTCACTCTTGCTTGCCCCCATTATCTCTTTGTATTGAGTCTTACATTTATATTATGGCATTTAGACACTGTTATCCAGAGCAACTTATGCCAGAAATACACTGCATTATTTCACGTCGATATTGCCACCATTATGCCATTCCAGACACATTTTTATTATTCAAGTGAAATTCAAAGAACATAGGCTTGGATCAGAACATCCTTAGGGCTCGATCTTACACTTGACGCTAAGCGGCAGTAACCCAAACACAAGTGTCTTTGTCAGTTTCAAACTGACGCAGTTGACATTTTCCTATCCTGCGCCCACGGTGTTTAAATAGCAAATGAACTTGCGCCGATCTGGGCGGGTTGGTCTTAAGATGAGATGTGGTCAGGCACATATTGTTGCGTAATGCTATTTTGATGCCTTTAAAAGAGTTTGTGCTCAGACCAACAAAAAAATAGTCTTAAGTCATGTCACAATTGTTTAATTGTTATTTTAAGAACGCAAAATTAAGATAATAATAGGCGGGTAGGCAAACGGAATGGATTATTTGATAGAAAAATCAGCAAATATTGCATTTATTTGTAAATTTTAAATTCCATTAATGCATTTTTGCATGAATGCACCATTTTATTAGCAATCCACTAAGGTGCAAATGCAGGTGGCCTTTAAAGAGGATGGGAGATGACACTCTGATTGCTTTATTGCATGTTATGCCGAAGACACACCTATTATTAATTAAGTGACTAAGTTCAGCCCATTTGAACCTTGCGCCTTACTTTGCGCACAAACAATCTGCTGTTTAACTTGCAAAAGTGGAGTTGGACATGCCCTAAATGCACTTGTGCCAATGTGTTTTAGACCATATGCAAAGATCATTAAAATATAGCCCTATGCCACAGTGAGAGAGGTTAAACGACAGCCAGAAAACCGCTCCAACATTCTCCATTTAGCTCTGGCTGAAATTCTGTAAAGCCTGAAAGATTTGTTGTGGCTCGTGACAAGTGAGATGTACTACAATGCGGTAAAGCAAGACAGCCAATAGCCAATAGGTAGCCCGGTAGCTTAGTCATATCCAGCATGAACATAGGAATGGAAATTGGAAGAATTCAAAAGCAATATGCCAAAAAACATTTGTATGCTGAGCTAATCTAAAATTACTCATGGTTCCCGCTTGACAACGCTTAGGCCTGCTCATCATTTAACAAATTTTAGATGCTGAGGGGAAAAAAAGTCAGCTGTAATTTTGACGGAGAGGACAATCGTGACCAATTAAAAAATCATGCGTTGCAACAATGACAAAACGCTGAAACCATGCTGATGCCTGCTTAACAGCTCCGTGGCAGAGCTGTCTGGGAGCACAAATTGGTCCAATGTGGGGCCACGCCTACTGGTTGGCTAGGTGGCAGTGGGCTTTTTGGTGGACGGCAGCCATTTTATGGAGCATTACCACCTACTGAAGCAGAGTGGATCAGAATCTAAATTCTATCGATTAATCCTGTTCTTTCAAATAGGTAAATAAAGTATTAAAAACTACATTTCCCAAGCAATGAGTAAAAGTTGTAGTGAAAAGTACAAATTGCACACCTTTGTATATCTTCATAAACCCTTTCAATCAGAATAACTCGTATATTCAAAGATTACATGCAGCACTGTTTCCCTCCTCTGACTTTGTTCACATTCTCCTGTTGGATATGTCTCTCCCTTTTGTTTCTTTATCACATTTTGCTGCCGTTGCTTCATTATTATACTCCAAGTAAACCTTTTTGCGTCTCCTTTACTGACTGCTATTTCTATGTTTATATTATTTTGTTTAATTGCTTTCTTGGCAAGTCTGTCTGCCTCCTCATTACCGTCGATCCCAATGTGGGCTGGAATCCATAAAAAATGGACTACAAATACCGAACTGGCTAATTTGAAATAATGTCTGTAAAATTTAATCAAGTACATCCTGTCTACATCTTGAATTCAACAACCTCATACTCATTAGTACTGAACTTGAATCTCAGTAAATTATCTTAAAGGTTGTACCTCATCTATCTATTGCAATGTCCATTGCAGGATAACCATAATCTCCACAGATTATACAGATATATGATCTGTAACTCTTTTATGCACATACGCATTTAATTCTGATACACAAAATGCACATCCTGTAGCAGGGTCTTTAGTTCCATTGGAATTTAACTATACTTTGTAGATTTACTACTATTTCAACCAAATACATACCTCCGCTGCTTGACCAAATTTTATCCTGTATGCTAAAATCTACTGACAGCTGAGGTAAAATTCATGGAGGGACTGAACAAAATCTGACAACCCAGTCAGATTTTTAACCTTTTTAATTTGTCTCCCAGCATATTTTAGTGACATGTATTGTGGGATGATACTCTTCATGTCCTTGCAAATGAATCCAGTGGTTACCCATTAATTGTTGTAGAGGCATTTCACATATGTCTACTTACAATGCTGCAGCTGATGGCGTACAATAAGCTCCGCAAGAAATTGTCAATGCCTGAGTTTGAATACTGTCCAGTTTTTTCAACAAAGTTCTGGCGGCAGAACCATAACCCACGCTCCCATAATCGAACACTAATCTTATTAAGGCAATGCACATCCAATCTAAATCTGGCGAGAATTTTTAGTTTGGTTTGGCCTACAAAAACATTTATGCACAATTTTACTAAAACATTGATGTTTTCCTCCAAATTCCCTACATTCTCCATCATTAGCCAACTGGCAGTTTTAAAAGTGGGAAATTCTAAGCAGTCAAATGGCCATTGAAAATTCAAACTAAGAATAAAGCTGAAAGATGTATTTCATGGTAGGCTATATTTTGCAGATTCAAGTATAAGAAATGGAAGGATTTGCAGTATTTAGACCACTATCAAAATGTTTATGACTTAGCCAAACTCTGCCTTGGAAAAATATAAATTTTTGTCCCACAATACCATCTTTTCCTCAATGGTTTGATGACATTCACTTTTTATTATTGTCCATGGATATCATACAGATTTTGTAACGTAATGCAACGAGTAACAATATTTTGTAGCAAGTAATGTAATACAGTCTTTTGCAGAGGTGAGATAAGAGAGGTTATTGTTTAGATTTTTTCTAATGAAGCAAAACTAATTAAGTATAAGGAAATGAAGAAGAAACGGGGGTGAGGGGTGTGTGGGGGTGGGGGTGCACAGTCAACAGGGAGACGGGCACCATAATACATAATCAAGGGGTCCTGAGAGGTCCTGAGTGGCTGATATCAATTTCAAGTGTTCTTTTGGAGGAAAAAGAACAAAGCTTGAATTTTTTCTACTTAATATGAATGAACATGTAACATTACTTTTTTTGGTTGTCTGCCCGTAAACACAACAATTTAATATCTTATATCAATAGCTGGGCGCTGTTATAAAGTTAGTAAATAAAGTTTGAAACAAAAGTCATCAGTTTTGTAATGGCCTCTATAGTTTAATAAGATTTCCAACGCAAACCTAGGTGAAAAGAATGCCATGTGACTGGTGGAGTAATGTAAGTAACGCAGACAAAAGTTAATGCCACAGAATAGGCAGCCAAGAGTTGTCTTGTATTTTCATATGTCAACCTTAGCAATGTTCAAAGGTTGCTAAGGTACAAAAAGAAGGTCTATCAATTCACTGAATAATAAAACAGGTGAATACAACAACCTCTCACAGTAAATGCAACATGACTAACGGTAGAATCACCAATAGTTCAGTTCAGTAGGAAAGGTCAATAGGAAGTGCCACACTTGTTCTACCTTACTATCATTCCCCACTAGCAATGATGACCACTTTCAATCTCTCAAATTCAGGAAGATCTTTTTTCTCCCAATTCTCCTTTCCCATATATTCCGGTTCCTCAATTGTGGGACGGACGTTCTGCAAGCAGACAGCTATCCTAAGAATTCTTAAACTAAAATCAGGTGGTTGCCATTCCATGACTCAGTGTAGCTTGAAACAAGACCTGTATTGTAACATAAGGCTAATGATGAAATGACATAACCACATTCCAGAAAATACAAACACAAACAAGGCAACTGCCTTTACTGCATCAAGCTTGATTCAGTTAATTATGTGACTGAGCAAGGCAGACTCATTCAGTTCAGGCATGACACTTGCTCCATTTTTTGACAGCTGCACCAGAACCAAACTTGCGAGGTGTGATGCGGCCAGGCGGCCGAGGTCGGTTTTCTACTGAACCATAAAATTCTGGTAAATAACCAATTTGGTAGCCAATAGCACGGTTAACAAACTGCAACGCTAAAAATGTTAGATCGAAATGTTAGAGACTTTATGTTTATATGTAGTGAAGTGGAACTAGCAATTTAGCCATCAGAAATGTGGATTAGTTAGATGTGTTTTTAAAAAATATATATTTTATTTTGGCACCCAATGTGGGGCTGAAAATGTTTAATGCCCGATTCAGCCAGATTCAGGTGGGAACCCCATTGCCGTTTCGGAGAGTGGACACATCCGTGGTTCTCCGAAACACGTGGTGTCACCAGCCTGCTTCATTTCACACTGCAGCCCAAAGCCAAGCTTGCAAAGAATTGCGTCGGAGGAAGACCATTCCTATGCGGCTTTAGCTTGCAGTTCACGGGCGCCTGATCAACCAATGTGGGGTCATTAGATAGAGATGAAATGCGTACCCTTAACCGATTGAACCCTCTAGTACCCTGGGCGACGCAATCACCAACTGTGCATCGCCTATGGAGCTACTAGTCACAGTTGGCACTGGCACAGTGTTTGATTTAATCTTTGTCCAGACATAATTTACAGCTTAGCCATCATAGAGATCATGGGTAGTTGTATTCTAAAAATAAATAGCACCACTATGACATGATTATGATTAATACAAAATAAGTTAAGTACTTATCTAAATGATCATACATTTTGATTCCACTATGTATGACATTATACACTACTTGACTAAGTGCTGCAGTGGATAAGATTCCAGCAGGGCATGTCTAAACATGACTCAGTCCATAAAAAAGGTACCTTACATGATTTATTGCAAGATTAAACACTGGTACAAAGTGACATTATGTAAAACAAATAAAAGATGAGATGAAGGAAACAAAACAGAAAAAACCCTGCCAAGTCTCATTCAATATATGAACGATTCATCAACATTACCATAACCAGCGGAGATTCCAGATTTCCTGACTGTTACAGCATTATTTCTACATTCACTAAAACTGTATCAGACAGACCTCGGTTCATTACATAATCACAGGCACAGCAGTGGTTAGAATTTGAGGTCAATATTGGCATTCTGACATAATTAAATGAAACATGCAATCGTTCCCACTGGAATAGGCTCCATATGTTTTGCAAATACATTTTTGTAAATCCAAAAAGTGCATTTAATCATCAAATCTACCGTTAAAAAAACTAAGAAGGAAAACTCCATAGTAAATATCCCAGTGAACCTCCCCCTGTCCCTTAGATACCCTGAAGATTCATACATTGGCCTTTACAGCACATTATACAGAAAAGACAGCAATATGTATTCCCTAAAAGAATTATAGCGAACATCATTCATAGTTTGTCATTTGCTTTATATATTTTAAAAAAAGGATTAGCCTTAAAACACAAATAAATGGAATTTAAAAGAAGGCAACGTACTGGTCTTACAAAACAATTAGCAATTAGCAACCTCACAATTGACCTATTCATTTATGTGAACATACATATTTCCTAGTAATACTTTATTCCCTCACCTGTCTTTTTTTAATGTAAAAAAGTGCATAAGCTGACTATTGGTTTTATTTCGGAATAAGCCAATGTGATTATTGTTTCATTGGCCAATAGGTAAATATTTTGATTAGTGGAACATAGAAATCTAAGGTTGTTTCCAACAGGCATGGACATGGAAGACGCTGGACCTGGGCTTATTTGGAGTGAAGAGAGAGAGTCACTTTGAGGCAGCCCAGTTCCTGGCCCTGAGAACCCAATACTCCCTCCACTCTGTAATTCCCATTGGTCAGCCAGTACGGCAGGTCCACGTCTGGCAGGTCGAAGTCAGACTTGGGCAGCGAATAATCCCCCTTTGAAAAAAAGCAGAACAGCATCACCCATCACATTATTTTCCTGTTTATTCCATACTTTCAAGGTAGGAAAGTAAGTCCCTGTGGTTTATACAGGCAACAATGGCTACCACTGAGCCTCTGCATATGTGCAACATATGGCAGACTCTCTGAGCCAAAGACAAAGCAGGGACATCCAACTTTTCGGCAAACAGACAAACTCATGTCATGGGAAAACAGTGAGAGGGAATGAGATTGTAAGAGCAGACTCTGCATTTGTTACAATGAGAGGACACAAGTTACACATTAATATTTGGTGGCAAACTCAATGTGCACATGTTGTGGGTCTCAGTTTACGTAGCCTTTCACATGTTTTTCAGTCAACAAGTGGAAATGTTATGCATCACAAGCAGGCACATGCACAGATAGACCCCAACATACAGTATGCTGAAGCATATGCCCCCTGCCCTGAGACAGAAAAAGTGCCCTTTTGGCTGGAGGCTGCAGCGGTTTACTTACTTTACATTTTTGTCAAATTTACATTCCCATATTGTACCAACTACGTTTGGAGTTAGCACGCGAATACTCGTTTCAAGTTCGCTAATGTTTAATTTTTTCAGTTTAGTATTTTGTCTTTACCGGAACCTGTACATCTGTTAAAATAACGTCTGTATCGCATTGTCACATATTATTCCGGTAAACAGAGGCAGACATATCCGGATTCAAAGGGGGTGACATAGATTTACCTACCAAGGTAAAAAATCACTCCATCCACTTTTGTCGGTAACTTTGACGGACAACATCGTAGAACCAATCGTAAAGTTTGAAAACTAAATTGTGTAATAAAATAGAGAATTTAACTAACTTTTTTTCTCCTTTTTGGGTCTTTTCCTTGAAGTTCACACTGCAAATGTTAACCATAACATGCATGCCAACCCCCTTTTCATTTACTTTATATTTTAAGCAACCACTGATATTAAATATCTGGGCTGAGCTGCCCCCTTCAATTGGCAGAAGAACCCATATAAAAGCACTGCCAGCTCACAGATATATTTTATTATTTTTATCAGGTGGGTGATCAGTCACTAAAGTGCCTCTTCTTTTTGTCTGGCAGCTCCATTAGAGTATGGATCGAGCCAGGTATACCACAATAAATTGTTAAAGCTGGACTACGTATCTTTTTTTAAACTTATTTGCATAGCAAAGAGTCGTTGCCAAAGACCTTTTGAGAAAAGAATGGAAACATAAATGTATATAAAGTCAGCGTGTGTGTGTACAGTACAGGCTAGGTCAGGTTTACCACATGTGCCCCCCCCCCCCCCCCCCCTTGTGTGTGTGTGTGTGTGTGTGTGTGTATTTGAGAGGGAGTATGCAAAACTGAGTGAGGAGTACTGGCTTTTCCTCCATTTTAACAATCCAAGGCCTTTGTGGCTGCATTCATTGTTATTTCAAAATTGTTATTTCCTCATTCCCACACCTTGCTTCCTTTCTTTGAACCTGTCCGACCATAATGAGGAAACAGAAGAAAGTGGCGTCTTTCAGAAGTGAGCAACCGCTGAATAATAATGTTCTGTTGCTACAAGCTACTTGTTCATGTTATCACTCATTTATGTACAGTATGGGTCTTTGTGATCCTATACTGTGATTTACAATTACAAAATGCATTTTTCCCCGTTTTACACTTATGCACCAACTTTTCTGTCCCTGCAAAGCAAGCCGCATCACTTCCTTTAGCCGAATGTGAAATGTACTCACCGCCTTGAAGGGGCAGTGACAGGGGATCCCGTATGTGTGCAGTGGCTCAGGACAGTCCTGGCCAGGAGGGAAGATCATGTCCAGCAGCTGACAGCCATCGGGGTAATGGCAGCTCCCAAGCTCCTCCACACAGGGCACCTTAATCCAGATTCCAGCCACCTCCTTATGCAGAGTCACATTGAGCTGGAAGAACAGATAGTAAACTTTGCAACATTTAAATACATAAACGGCAACAACAAAAAACAATAGCACGGCCCAAAAAAAAAAAAGAAGTGTTTAGGAGGATTGGACATTCTTACAAACACAGATGGTTTTTACGGTCTGGCGTGACAGCACTTCACAAGCTCACCCTGAGCTAGTTAGTTATTAAACACAATTGGTTCGAGAAGGAACCATTCAATGGTGGTAGACTGTAGAATGGATGTATACGACATAGCAATAAAACGTTGAGGGAGCCGATCACTCAACTAATGAAAACTAGTGGCTGCCTCTTCCAGTCACAGCCAGAAAGAGCCACAAACAAAAGCCATAAAAACCTCTATATCTGTGTTGATGACAATGCACTTTCAATATAAGAGAGAAGCTTAAATCGCTGGCATTGCTAACTGCAATGTTGCACCTTTTCATCTACAAAAGCAAACAAGACGTTGGCTTGATAAATCAACTAAGACTGTTGACAGCCTGTTGACAGGCTTTTTTATTGGCCAGCCTTTTCCCGGCAATTCTCCACATGCACGTGGACAATCAAAGGAGATGAAATAATCAATGAAAATGAACTTTGCACAGGCAAAGAAACAGTATTCACTAAAATATGGTTATACATTAAAACAGCAGTGAAATGTAAAGGCTACAGAACTAAACTCCTATCCAAAGGCTGATGGGATTACAATTTAGTCTTTTAGCACAACCTTTAATCTGAATTGCTTCAGTAAATTCCCCCAAAAAACAATCAATTTTATATGTCAAAATAGGCATTTTACTGAACTGGAATCAGGCAATTTCCCTGGATACAGGTGCCTGGTAAACAACTGAACTAAACAGGCCAGTAGAAACAAAAACATTGAGTTGAAATACAGTAACAAAATATAACAAACAGTGAAAATACTGTTTAATGTACGAATAAACTTGCAACTGGAAACAAGAAATATTCCATTTTATTGTAATGTGCAACATTTGTGACCCTGTGTCTGCGTCTGTGAAGTTACTGTTTTGGAACATTTAATTTTGTAATTCTGCAAACAGGTAACTTTCAAAAACAGTGATGCAATTTTAAATGTTTTGTTTTAATAAAGGTATGCATAACATTAGTATTTCTTCAGATGCAAACCTAATTCTCAAAAATAAATGATACTCCTTCTCAGCACAATGGCAGTTATGGGGGTTAACATAGGTTTATGAGGAACTGATCTCATGAGTTCCATGTGAGCTCAAGTCACTTCCCCTTTCTGGTAAAAACAGACTTGTTCAAGGTTTTCACTTCTGCAGACATGCACGTGCGCACACACACACACACACACACACACACACACACACACCGGGCTACTTTAGACGAAGCAATAACAATGTTCAAATGTTCAACAAATTACGGAAAGCATAGATAGCCTAAGTAACAATAAAGAAAGAATAAAATCTTAAAATGAATCTGTCACGTCCCACAGAGGGCTTAGATCTCCCAAAGGTCTAAATCAAAGTGAAACACAAGGTATAACTCTTAACTGAACATGGAGCAACCAATTAGAATTTCTGTAAATTATATACAATATACTCTATATTTAATATCATGTGCTTAACTCACAAGCAGCTTTTAAGACTAGTTTCCTTTCTTCTTTTTTAAATGTACTTTTGTAGGCTACCTTCATCATAAAGACATAGGCGTACTCATACACCAGACACTGTGGGTTAGTTCAGTTTGGACTTTTGACAAATTAGGCAAGTTTGTTAACAAAAAGGGCAACATATATATGCAAATTTCACAATTAGCATCGGACACTTTAAATGAAACGTTACAACTAAGTAATTTAGAGAATAAATTCCCGATTAGGGGGAGTTCATCGTGTCAAATGGCACGATTAAACATACAAAGGGAAATTGTGCATGGATAGACTGATTCAGTAGACGGGATAATTTCATCTTTGACATTCAACTACCATCTACACGTTGTTCACTCACAGAGATAGGAGCAACCAGCCCCACAGTCGTAGTACCAGCAGCACTGGCAGTCAAGTCTCCGGGAAAAACTATTGGGTCAGGCGACAAAGCAAGGCTCTTCAGCACAGCTGGATCGTCGGATTTACCGCAGTTCTCCCAAGAGAAACCGAGAACCTGTGAACAACTCGAGACAGTGAACAATCTGCACAATCTGAAAAATATGTTAGTGTTTTCAGGTAGGGTTAATATTTAGGAACATGATACACTAAGAATTTAATTTAAACCACTGTTGCAGTTGGGCTACTTTAATGAATATGTTACATTTACCTTGGTCTTTTTTGAAGTGTGTTTCTTGAAATAAAAATCACAATTTCCTTGTTGAATAAAAACGTTGACCATAAAGAACGCTAGAAAAACTGCAATGATGGCTCTCATGTTGATAGGTTGTTTGCAATGGATATACAGTTGCAACAATGTTTCCCGGAAGACTTGGCGCAAGACTGTGAATGTTCGTATGGTGACCGTTCAATGAGTGCAATTCAAGATACGCGACTACAAAACTAATTACACCTGAAATCTACGTGTCGTGTCCAACACAACCGATATAAACCAGATTACTTCAGAAAATCCCATAGCATCAGCAGTTTTGATGATTCTGTTCTCTTCCGTATTCATTTAACAGCTGAAAGCTTCTATACAGAGACCTCTAAAGGAGGGAGGACCACACGCAAATTCATATTTTCTGTTGAAGTGATAACAATAGAAATCTAATTGAGCAACAGTAATGATGAAATGAATGAAAGATGAAAGTCGATATAGAAAATTTGTTCATTATAATAAATATTTTCCGCATGCCTCGCAACATGACATTAATACAAATATGTATGAATAAACGATAGGATCAATACCTAAAGCAGTTCCTACAAATAATATCTCAAATCATAAAACATGTCATTGCTATTTTATAATCCACAATTATTATAATGAAAATTAAAACATAAAATACTTTCGTTTCTAATTATTCAATAGTCCATTTGAAAGCAGAGCAGGCCAAAGTGAACCAAGCAGCTGACATCATAATTTGCACTCGAATAAGAGGATTAGAAGGCTTATTTCAGAGAATTTACTATTAGAATGTATACTGATATTATAAGTTGATGATGCAGACATATTTTACAGACATGCTTTCTAAAAAATATATATTGTGATAATTATAGGGGTAATTATCACAATATATGATAATTATATATATATGATAATTTATTTTTTTGCTTCATCTGAAATATAATTATGCTCCCTCACCTCTTATAATACTGTTAAAAATATATATTTTCTAACACATTAAAAATAGTATAAACTGGAATAGCAATGATATATCAGAGCAATAGTATACCATACCGTAAAGTACAATACGTACTCTTTTGATATCTCATAGTTACATATTTTTTATTGATTAAACCATGCAATGTGGTGCAAATTTTAGTCATACCACTAGGTGTTTGGTATTCTATTCTGTATAGAATTATCATTTATGCATCTTTTACCACAAGGTGGAGTGCTTGTATATGTTTAAGATCTTGTGGACGAACACTTGGGACTGTGCTTCAAATCATAACAACAACAACAACAACAACAACAATAATAATATCATTATCATGTTTCACGTTTTTATTTGCCTAATATGGTCACTTTCGAAAAGATATTAAGAACGTAGTCTACCGGTCCATTGAACCAAATAAAAAACTAAGACTAGCACGTTTATCTCCATGCAATACAAAAATATTTATTTTAAATGTGTTACATTTCATATGATCACTTTCACAACATTTTATATTAGATTAGGTTACAATACCATTACTGTTTATCCTTTTAATTACTGCAATGGCTTGGGCCCCAGACTTGCTCAGTTGGTAAAAGTGTTCACTGCACAGGTAATGCCCTGTAGTCACAGGTTTGAGTGTGAACTAAGTCACTACCACTAAAAGATTGCACTGGTGGCATAGAGTTGTCCTCATTTTGTTAGGTGTATAGTGGGTTTAAGTCAGCCAGTGTCCCTGGGGATTTGATAGATTAGTATCCTCTCAACAACTGGAAGGCGCCCACAGATAATAAAGGGAGAGTAAAAGTCTCAATGTCACATAATTAACGGCTTCTTTTATAAGTCTTGTTTCTTATTTTAAACATCCCAAAGTAGCATAATAACCTTTGATTGTTTGTCTGACACCTGGAGCACCATCTGTCAGTGTAATAGTAATTTTAATAATACTTCTCTCAGTGATCTCGCCATTTCATGTGCATTCATCTTGGAGTACAATTTGTGTTCGGTGTGTTTCATTGTCTTTTTTTTAACTGTATGTTGGTGGTGTGGATGTACAATTGAGTTTCATTGTGTTTTTTTTAACTGTATGTTGAGTAGAAAAGTGTCTCTTTCGTGTTTGTTTACATTGGTCTTGTGCAGATAATTGCATTGGCCAAAGCAGAATTATGATCCTCTCTTCTAATACTATGCCAACAGTCAGCATGCTAAATCTAGATCATACATTTTTACTAGAGTAAAAATATTATTTTATTTTATAAGGATGTATAGAGAGTAGTGCCATGTTGCATTCAAATTTTTAAATTCATTCATCATCTTTTTAGTTGAATGACAACTAAATTTAGATTTATGAATAGGATCTTAACTCTAACCCTCAGGAATCCAAGCGTTGATTTTATTGATGGAAAAATTGTTTTCATGAAAATGCTGCAAAAATGCAACAGTGGGTCTCACGGGTTACATCATTTCACCACTGTAATCCTAAATAAATCCATAGATTATTACACATTAATGATTCAATAACATATAACTATGTTGTTAATTAACATTAAATTGCTTAAACTGATACAGCAAAATAATTTAGTTTTTGTTTAGTCAAGTAATCCATGTATTTTTTAATTGGGAAAAAATGTAAGACGATTAAAAAGCCTAAACAAAGTAGCCTCAACAAAGTACATTTATACTGCCGGATGTATTACAGATGCAATTCAGGTCGATTGAGCACCTTGCTCAAGGGTACAACAGCAGTGTTCTACCTGAGAAACAAACCTGCTTCCTTTAGGTTACAAGTCCACTTCCCTAACCACACTGTCACCTGTAAACTAATTAGATTTGCTAAAATCGTCAATGTGATCCATTGCAATTCATTCAGATGTCTGAAAAAATGTAAGCAAACAGTTGGTAATTGTGAGAAAGCTTGTACAAGCTCAGTGCTGGCAACATTTAAGTGAATTACTCTACTTAATGCTGCAGAATCTATACATAAAGTCATTTCTTTTTATTAGCAATGGTCTCCAAAACCTCCTGAACTGAGTACACCCTTCCTCTCTTTGTCAGTGGCATTCTGAAATGTAAAGGGTGAAATATTTTATTTTAAATATTTGGATTATTTTATTTAAAATTTCTCATATGTTGTATTGAAACAACAATTTGGTTGTGTTCTCACCCAGTTAACAGTGGCACAACTAAAAGTGGACACAAACACCTACCACTAATCATAACAGGCATTCCACTGAAATATGTATAATTCATGTTATTTAGATGTTTGAAATTATCTTTCTTTTTATCCTAACACAATTATCTTGACATAGAGGCTGCAAGTCATTTTATATGAATTTATACAAGATTCAAAGATTGGAACATATGTGAATAATATGAAATAATTACGACCATTGAAGCCCAGTGTTGCATTTTTTCAACATTAAAAAAATCCTCTACATCACATATATAGTAAATTTCTTCAAGATAATGTGTTTTTTTTTCCACTAAAATACTTAGACCTTAGAAAAAAAATAATACTGGTCAAATACACTGCCTGGCCAAAAAAAAACCTGTTGCACCCGTCATGCATAGTGCCCACTGTACAAGCCTCTGGAGGCAGTGTTATGATCTGGGGTTGGTTCAATTGGTCAGGTCTAGGCTCAGCAATGTTATGCAGCAATAAACTGAAGTCAGCTGAGTACCTGAATGTACTGAATGACCAGGTTATCCAATCAATGGACATATTCCAGGATGACAATGCCAAGATTCATCGGGCTCAAATTGTGAAAGAGTGGTGGTTCAGGGAGCATAAGGAATCATTTTCACACATGAATTGGCCATGAGTCCTGACCTTAACCCCATTGAAAGTCTTTACGGAGTGGTTCGACTCTCCCGTCGTCAATACAAGATCTCGGCCAAAAATGAATGCAACTCTGGACGGAAATAAATGTTGTGACTTTGCATAAGGTTGTCGAAAAAATTCCACGACGAAAGCGCCATAATCAAAGCTAAAGGCAGTCCAACAAAATAGTGTGACTTTTTTTTTGGCCAGGCAGTGTACATATATGGACATTTGCCAAAATTAGTCCAAAAGAGGGAGCATGGGGGTCCTTTTGATTGAACTTTGAAAACTGTGTTTCTCACAGTATGAATATTTCCCACTAACAAATGTTGCTATGATACAGTTTAGAGTCTTATAACACTCAGTCTAAAACATTCATTCTCTGAAATAACTGAAGTAAATGCTGATTTTTGACGCACTATTCTAATTTCTTGAAATACTGTTTTGGGGGTTTTCTGGAGCTGTAAGCCAAAATTATGAAAAATGAAACAAATAAAGGCTAGAAATATTTCACTTTGTGTGTAATGGATCTATAATCTATGAAAGTTTCACTTTTTGAATGGAATTATGGAAAAAAAAACAACTTTTCCATGATATTCAAATTTTTTGGAAAGGATCTGTATACTGCAGTATATCGTAAATATATTACAATTATTGTCACAATATATTTAAAATATACTGTAGTGTCACGAACCTGAACACGGGCTGAACCCAAATGCAACGACAAGGAGGCAGAGGTACAAAAACAGATTATTTATTTGTACTTGGGGCAGTCCCAAGCAGTACACAACAATACAAGACAATAATTTCCCCGGATCTTCACCGGGACATCACACTTGCTCCAAGCCGGAGCTGGACTTTGACAGGAAGCTCCAAGCTGGAGCTGGACTGGATCGGGACACAGACTGGAACACCTGGAAATGTTCCAAACCGGAACTGGACTTGACGGAACACCTGGAAATGTTCCAAACCGGAACTGGACCTCACGGAACACCTGGAAATGTTCCAAACCGGAACTGGACTTTAGGAGTCGGTCAGGAATCACCCCAAACCGGGACTGGACTCTGGACTCAGACGGAACATCTGGAAATGTTCCAAACCGGAACTGGACTTGGCGGATCTGGACAGACTGGACAAACAAGACAAGCAGACGGAGCGCTAGGCATCCAATAATTTATGCTTCAAACTATACTCCTGAAGCGAGGGAGGACATAGAATACAAACAATCCGGTTATGATTAATGATGAAGGCTTTTGGAGTGGGAGAGACTGGAATGTTAGTGGTAACGAATAACCGGGTTGTAGAAGCAGAGGATGGGGCAGCAGCAGAAACGGCAGGGCAGGACAGTGCAGCGGACCTCGGGTCGGCCCAGATGTGGCAGCAGGACAACAGCAGCAGGCGCAACCGTAACCGTAGCACTGGCGGTTGCCACGGCCAGACGCAGGAACAGCTGTAGAGTGGGAGAGCAGAGTGCCCCGCTGCGGGCACAACGTCAGGTGGAAAGCGGGGGTACCGCAACACAAACAGGGAGTCGAACAACGACTGCAGGCTGGCAGACTTCAAACAAAGAGGTTACTCAAACAGGTTATTGCACGGCAGGTATTGTCGCACAAACAGGACAGGATAAAGGGTTGTAGTTTGGCAGAGTGCCATAAGCACCAAACGGAACCAAACACAGGAATCACGGTTTAATTTAGAAAAGCGTGCGAATGTGTGTGTGTTTAATTGAACAGAGCGGAGTGTGAGGAATGTATGCAAAATGGGAAGTGGGGATAGGCTGAGATAGAAGTGGTGTAATTGAGTGGAACAAACGGAGGGAGCATGCCCAGCCTGCAAAACGGGGGGAAAACACGGACAATGGAAGTCGAACATGACACGGAGGGATAAGGGAAAACACGGAAACCGGACAGGATAGGAACGGAACACTGTAGTATATTACATTTCCATAAAGGAAGATACATTGAGCTCCCAATATTTTAAATTGATTCCTAGTATTTATTTTGCATCAAAGTGGAATATCATTTAATGATTCATTGATTGAACCAAGTACCTAACTGACACAAAACAGACACATCCCCATAAGCGTTGACCCGGCATTAACATTGAGGAGGTAAAAATAAAAACTCTTATTTTATGTTCAGAAGAATAAATTATTTGATGGTTACATACTTCACCAATGACATATTATACAGACAATATATGGCCATAAAATAGGTGCGCATTCATTATAATACATCTAATATCTTAATGGGAACAGAGGCAAACATAAACAATATTAATAACCTTACAATGATGTGTATCACCAAGTAGGCACAGTTATAAACCTTGTTAATTCATAAACTGTAAAATGCATTGTAGATAATCAAATATGTGGCATTAAATCTTCACAAAAGTACAATTCACCATATCGTGCTCTTACCTGTAGCCTACTTTCAATTCTCTTTCTATCATAGACTACTTATGATGGATATGATATTGCATCAGTAGGCTAGGTGCAACAAATTAAAATTATTAATGAATATTCCCACTGTATAAAGCACATCCACAGACAATATGAAGTCACCCAATGGTTTGATTTTTTTACATTTCATTTAACCTTTATTTAACCAGGAATACCCCATTGAGATAAAAAAAAAAAAATTTACAAGGGGGACCTTACATAAAACACAAGTTTCCCAACAAAACATTTGATAATGAAGTTAGAAACATCATATAGGTAATGAGACAGTAAAATAAGAAAAATGAATGAGGGGTTAAAAGCAGGAGCATACTTCAGTCACTGAGTCATGAATTACATGTTTAAAATCAGCTATTTAAATTAGTTTGTCAAGTTTAAGATTTTTTTGCAGATTATTCCAATTAAAAGGTGCCGAATAACTGAAACCCAGCTTTTCAAGTTCAGTAGAGGGACGAGGGACTTCAAAAAGTATCACATCACTAGAGCAGAGGGGCTGAGCGTGCCAACAATGTTATCCATATGCCATGGTCACTGGGTTGGAATCGATAATTTATGGGAGATACTGGAACAGTGTCTGAGACAGCGTTTTCTCCCTCCATCAACAAGGCATGAGTTGACTGACTTTCCCATTGGAAAATAGTGCTACATCCCTCCTGCACCATTCCAGATGGTGGCAGATTCTGTGCCACGGTGGATACGAGCTGTTCTGGTGGCACGTTTTGTTTTCACACATGTATGCACGTACGCATGGGATTAGACTTTGTGTTGGTGGCTTTGAACTGTTTTGTGAATACAGGAATGTTGTGAACCCTGAAGCTGCAAAAAACCCATCATGTAATGGGAAGATGTGTTTGTTCTCGACCCAGAATGCATCACTGACATGTTTATTTCAGTGAATGGGGCAAAGAGGCAAGAAAGCGCAGGAGCTTGATACAAACTTAACAAACTTCACCCCTAGTGTATGAAGGTAATTTTGGGTACAGGGCAACATGTAATTTACAGCTTGCTTGGTCATTTCATGACTTGATTTGTGAAGTCAAAAAATAAATGACAAAAAAAAAACACATGGACTCAAGCAAAAAAAATTAAATTAAATTTCTGCCAAAATAAGTGACATACAGTACCTCAGCTGATATACACCCCCTGCCTCAAAGAAAAGAAAAGGAACAACTACCATTTACTTTTGACTTTCAGAAATGACATGTCTTTCTTCTAGTATTTCTTACATAAATGGCGCAAATTCTGTATTGATGGGCCAAAAGAGTTGATCAAATATTTGTATGGCATTCACCTGTGGACTTGTACTCTATTGGTTTAATCACAGAATAAAACATCTTATGACATAGCCGTTTATAAAGACCCACAGGAGGGAACAGAATTAGCATTTCCTAATTGGTGTTTTTAAACCCTCTTTGAAATTGGGACACCTGCAGTGTTATTTTGCACAAGAATACAAGAAGGTTCACCCCCTGGCTTTTTTAATTGTTTACCGAACAGAAGCCATTGGCTCAGGTAAGTTACAACATTAACAGACATTCTTTCCTACATGCCGCTAACAGGTTACAAAAAGTCTGTATCGTGCCCCATGGGAAGGAATAGAGGGAGAAGCAATGTAACAAGACATGGCCTGCATCCTCCACACTTCTCCAGCTGAAAAACATTATCTAAAGGAAACAGAGACAAAATAATAATATATACTCAATGCTGTCAGTTACGTGTTCACGTCATTATGCCACGCAGCACAGATCACTGGTTGACCTCAAGCTTAATTCCCTTTCAAATGGGAATTCCAATCCACAAATATGTTTGGCACCTGAAGAATAGTAGCTAGCTGCCATAGAGGATGGGGGTGGGGGATTAAAAATATTGATTTACAACTGTAAGTAATTACACCAACAATAACCACAGGAGAATACACAACACATTGTAAATACCTTATGTCACTTCTATGATGAATCTCTATTGAGAGTTTCTTATTCTCCAAATGTTGAAAGGTCACAGCCCTCATGCACAAGGTGGTTGTTGATAAAGATCAAAGTATTTGCACTGCTTGGTTTTGGGGTTCAGTGCCAACAGGATTTGCAATAGGCTAGAAGCCATTTGGCCTGCTTGATTGACAATGCCGGTGAGTTATTCTGCCAAAGTGTGTTGCTCAAACAGTTTGGGTTAGTGGGACAACGAGGAAATGTGTGCTGGTTATATGGTGGCTTGTACATGTTGTGCAAACAACAAGACTGTCGGGCACAAACAGTAACTCAGTGCATTATGGTCTAGGAGCACGTATTACTCCCTTCAGGAAAGAGGTCAATACAAGGCCAAGTGCTTAATTTGTTGTGAAGTCAAAGGGATTGGTGAAGCCTACCTGGAGTTTCAGAAATGCTGCTCCTTTTTTGTTTAGTTTTAAAGGAATTGTTGGAATTGTATTAAAAAAAAGATATAAAAAAAAGACATTAATGATTTTGAAACCCTGCACAGTATTCTTGGAAGGTGATGTCTAATCTTTTCAGCATATGAACTACTAAAACTAAAGCAACAGTTCATATAAATAAAGTCAATTTTTGTCTTTGTCTTGACTATGCTCTGGTACTCACGTTGTAAATTAAAGAGAGTAATAATGTCTGTTTGACAGGAATTCGTCTTATATTGATACTCTAATTATTATCTTTAAGTTGACTGTTTTTGGACTGCAGCATATTTTTTCCAGCAGTCACGTGTTTGAAAAAACTAGTGATTGCCAACTCTAGCCAGAATAAAGTAGGTATAGCAAGAGTTTGTTACTTATTAAAGAGGGGTAGATCACAAAATAATCAATGTCTGCTTCATCAATGCAAACTCTGAATATACTCCCCTCTTATTAATTTTCTTTCCTATCTCTAGTTTTGTATAACTTGGCCATTGCTGTTGCATTAGCATTAGCATTTACACATCAATAAATTGCTTTGAAACAATGAGAAGAAAAGATCACTCAGCTAACTGAGGGTCTAACAGAAATGCAGTGTCAAAATGAAAGAGATGTAGCAGCTACCGAGATAATACCATTTTGGGTAATTGCACATTGGGCATGAACAGCACTTACAACATGTCTTTGGAAATACATGCTGAGCTCTATCAAATGCAGACACTAATTAACTTTTAAATTGCATTAAAAAAAATTAAAATTTACTGCGATATTATATTAAAAACAAACATTCCATTCAGTCACTTAACATAACTTTCATCTGCAGTGGAATGTAGCTTCTGGGTTATTGTTCAAAGACCTGTGAAAACAGTGTAGCGACTAGATCAGTCCTGTCTGGGTTGCAGTTGCAAGCTAACTGAGCTTCAGTTTAACCTTCTTCTCACCAGTGGTGCTTTTCTACATGACTGTATAAACAGTTTTTTTCCAGCTAGAGAAATGAGCACAATAGAAGCCTCTTTGCCTCAACCATTTCGTGTTTGAGCACAACCAGGATGTGTAGGTGTTATCTGAGACTTGGGGGCTCCCTATCATGCAATCTGTAGAATTAAGTGTCCTGACTCCTCTCTTCTGTCAAGTATTGTCTTGCTTTTGTGAACAAGCCTCTCATCGCCTTGTGCCACAGCTTTCAAAAGCCCCATACCCACTGCTGGGAGAGGAATTCAGTCGTGCTAATTTAACTGCACACAAAGTTTGGTTGATGGTAAACAGTACAATGTTCAAATTTACCATGATATATCCAGTGTCTATAACAAGCTTAATATACAGCACATTTCTAGGAAGTAGATCAGAGATGCATAAAAAAGAAATCTCATGTAGTAAATAATCTGATTATTATTGCACATTAATGGGCCATTAATGTACAAATTCTGTAATTGTGTGTATAATGTGTTTTTTTTCCCTGCAACTTGAGAGTTATTGCAAAATAATTTACCCTTTATATCAGATCATGTTCTTTCTTTGTCATGCATCATGGTTGGTTGCGAGACAAGACAACCAGTGATACCAATTGTAAAAACAAAGATAGCAGCAGATACCAGCTTTACAATGCTTAGTTTTTTTTTCATAGGAACATTTTTTTGTGCAGAACATCAGATGCCCCCTTTTTAAATAAATGTGCACTCAGCTGTGGCATTACTATCGCACCACTGTGTAATCAACAGATGCCACTGCCTGTCGACAACAAAGGCTCGCCCTTACTTAATTAGGGCCAATGGCGTTGATAAGAAATAGTATGTACGTAAGATGAGGACATGGACTGGCAGTGTTCTGTCAGGCAGTGTTACCATGCTGCTGCAACTAGCATGTGAAGTCCTTCCAGAAGCCCCTAGCCTGCTGCTAATAGGACCTGACTAAATCATATTGCGTTCGTGTTCCACCTTGCAAGCACTTCAAAGGAGTTATGCAAACCCATGCTGAGCCAAGATAGACAAGGTTATTTAAAAAAAAAAAAAAAACTATGTACACACTCTTTACCACAGTAACTTATAGTAGCTCACATCCAGAAGGCACTTGAATAAAAAACTTATAGATCATTTTAAGTTTAGTCTGTTCACACTTAATCAACATTAACATTTATAGAGCATTTAAATAAAGTGTGAAAAATATGGTATACAGACTTGTTTTTTGATTGAATGTGTTTGGGTTTGTTGGTCTCCGTTTAATTATCCATTCATGACTGGAAGTTATACTCAGTAAAATCTACAGCGATAATGTATTTATTTCTATTGTGAAGCACTTTGGGAAATGCATGAAAATGTACTCTACATATTTTCTGAAGCCTTAACAGAGTCCAATGGGGAAAAATTAGATATGAAAAGCTTCTGGAGTAGGAATATAGGAATAAAATGTACTTAGAATTAATTAAACTTTAACAATGAAAAATCGGCTGCATACATGTACCTATGGCATAAGGACTAACATCATGTCAGTGTTCAGACAGGTGTCTGATAACTCACAATCCGCCTAAAAGACAATTGGCGAGTCATAGCCCCTGTTCAAGTTAAGGCATAACATGAAAAACATAAAGACCCACCCTCCATTGTCCCACTGTCACTATGGTACAGGCAGAGCTGAGCTTAAAGGGCAAGTGTGCTCCAGCATTAGATAGATGAATGCAAGGACAATTCAGTAATGCTATAATTGCTGTTTGCCTTTATTCCTGCCCGTGCACAAAAGAGTGGCAACACTTTCACTTGTTTGATTTGTGACATGATATAAATGAACAAACTGCATGGTACAGTACTTTATGAGACGTGTAAATTGTTACCTGCATACCTCTAGACTTTAGAAAAGTCTGTGTCCTATTTTCAAAGCACCTTTTGAAATGTTTATATACCTGAGCACCAAGAGGGTGAAAGCTTAAAAAAAAAGTGGAAAAAAAAACAACCTAAAGCATTGAATGTCACTCCCCAACTTTAGGTCGTGTTTTCTGAGATCTATTTTCTTTATTTTTTGTGAGGGCAAGCATTTTACTCACAGAACAGTAGCTTCAAGGGCCTGTGCATAAATCCACTTATTTTGAGAGGAAGGATGGATTCATTGCTTTCAGATGAAGGACTTACCTGCAAGATATGGAACCACTGTCCTTTCTCAAGACTATTACAAGAATTCATCACAGAAATTGCACTGACTGTATTCAGCTTTTTTGTTGAAATCAAAGTTTAGTCATAAGATGTTCACCTCAAAGGGCGGCACGGCGGTTGCGGCGGTTAGCGCTGCCGTCTTCTGGGTTTGAATCCAGGCCAGAGGCCTTATTGTGTGTAGTTAGCATGTTATGCCCATATCCGCGTGGGTTTCCTCCGGGTACTCTGGTTTCCTCCCATAGTCCACAGACATGCAGGTTAGGCTAATTGGCGACTTGCCCGTAGGTATGAGTGTGTGTGTGTGTGTGTGTGTGTGTGTATGTGTGAATGATGTGTGTGCCCTTTGATGGATTGGCAACCTGTCTAGGGGGTATTTCTGCCTCTTGCCCAATACATGCTGGGATAGGCTCCAGTATTCATTCAATTTGCGCTTAGTTTTGGAGGCCCCAAGCTAATTCACAGATTTTATGAGACTGCTCCATATTACTTGCATACGCCTCTACATATTTGTTTTTAACAAGTTTATTAAACCATTTTAGTATTGTTTCAGAGTAGCCGGGTAATTCACAGATATAGACATGGAGGAAATACAAAACGGTTTGAACCCTCATACTTATACATTTTTTGTAGTTTCCATGTGTTGCTTTGCCTCCAGTCATGTTGAGCAATAGTGCTGGCTGCTTCTGTCAGTTGCTTCTGCAAGGGGAAATTGAAACTTGTAGGGACAAATCCATGGGTGGTGGGGGTGGGGGTTGGTCTGTAGATCATAGACTAACAATGGCTTTATTTATAAGGTGTGTGGTATATTGCTGCGTGTATTGTCTTGCTCTAAATTTCTTTTTTTTTGTTGTTGAGGAATTTGCCTTACACTTAGTTCCAGAGAGAAACTTAAAACTTTTGTATAAAACTTTCCTAAAGAAATGGCAGGTGTGGTATCATGATGTTAATATGATGTAGCTATAAGTTTTGTACCACTATGTCACTATCACCACATAATATGATGGAATAACACAGACTGATAGCTATTCCTGGAAACATATTGGTAACTCTCAGTTTCAAATACTTGAACTTCTATATTATTGATAGCAATATTAAAAAAAACTAAAACAGGTAAACCACTGTTCTGGTATTTATCTAATGATGCCAAAATTTATGAAAGATTTTATTTAAAAAATCAAACTGTATTCATTTTCAGGGAAATATCATTCAATTGACCATGAGTCATACTTTCTGAAAATGTATAAAATTGTGAAGGTGCTATTATTTTTATGCAAAACTGGATAATTCACCTGCATAATTTATGCTAGCTCAGAACACACACAAAAAAACTACAAATCAGTCAAGGGATGTTGAAAGATGTCCTCTTAAATGCAAAATGAAATATGTCAGATCTTAGATATTTCTGTCAGGAAAATTGCTCCCTGTTGGTTTGTGTAGGGGGAATAACAAGTCACAGCCACAAGGGACTTGTGTGAGACCAGAGGTGGATATGCACCCTGTTATCTGAATTTACAGTAGTCTGTTTTGCGTCAGGGGTGCTACTGGAACAAAGACCCTTTTTAGCACTATCTGTAACACTGTGTGTCATCAAGGCCTCAACACAGCCACCCTTCCAGATAACAGTAGTTTCTCGTCTTATCCAAACCCTCTACAGAATCATGCTTTGACCACCTGCCTACATTCTTCAATATGCTACCATTTTACAACAAGGTTAATGAATTTCAAGGCTATGCGTGAGGGTATTTTGGCAAGAACTGAAGACTGCAGAGAATTAAAAAATGTAATATCCAAGAAACCTTTTTTGATTGAGTGCACTGTTGCTCTCTGTAGCCAAGCTCTGCAGGGCCAGTAGTTACGTATCTTAGCTGAGTAAGCACATTAAAACTACAGAACTGTGTGCACTGCATTCACCAAGCACATTGAGCAAACACTTAGAACAGTGATTGGGTTAAAGTTAAAATGTTAGACCTCTTGCCTAACCAGTTTCCCAGACCAGCAACAAAATGCTGGGGGGTGGGAAACAAGAGACGCATGAGACAACAATATTTATCTATAAAGGTGAAAATGGCCTTTTTAGCCCCTGCTCAGTTAAGCAGACAGGGAGTCAGTCAAGTTTATGAGCATTTCCCCCACCCCTTTAGTGATAACAGAAAAATGTAGTCTTTACAAACTCCTAAAGAAGATCCCTTGATAACATTAACTGAGACTGTCTTTACACTACAGTATGATTGTGTTTTTGGATCTGCCGCTTTATAGAATCTTGCTTCATGCAAAAGGCACGTTCCAATGCCACATTTCTCTTTATACCACCACCTAAATGTAGCAAGGAGATATATCTGGTGACACCAGATAGTATAATGGGTGGCAGTGTAGTATAATGGGTAGGGAACTGGGCTTGTAACCCAAAGGTTTGTTTCCTAGGAAGGACACTGCTGTTGTACCCTTGAGCAAGGTACTTGACCTCAGTATATATCTAGCTCTATAAATAGATACTATGTAAAAACAATAAATAATTAAAACGATAATAGTTGTATAAGTTCCTCTTTATAAGAGGGTCTGCTAAATGCCAGTAAGGAAAATTACAATGGTAATGACAACCAGGGGCGCCCGCAGGATTTCTTCCCGGGGTACGCAAAAGAGTAGGCCAAGCCATAGGCTACATGAAAACAAAGCCACTACTTAGGACTAACGTTACAACGTAATTTACCGATATATTTTGCACTCATAAGGTCGCATATTACAAGAAGTTCTAACGTAGGAGTAGGCCTAGCCTACGTTAAAGTCTGATCTTTCATCAGCAAAACCGGAGAGACGTACTTCAAAATAGAATGGAAATGTTGCGCGCAAAAAGATGTTACGTGACTTACAGTAGCCTGATATTTCATAAGGAAAACCGGAGAGACCTCACAATAGAATGGAAATGTTGCGCGCAACAAGCTGTTACGCGACTTACAGCACAGTTAATGTTAACACAATGAAAACACTTCTGACAAGTCAATGTAACTATCGAACATGCTCAACAAAATGTATTCACTGCTTAAATTTCTAATAAAATATTATATGCACGCCAATTGTGTGTGTTAGAGAGAGCAAGAGCACGAGCAAGAGCAAGTCACTGCAAATAAAATAACATTTTGGTGGGTAGCTCGTCCTCAGCTGAGGACTGGTTCTCCGAAAGCTGATTCTCCGAATTGTTATTTTCATTCTTTTTCAGACTCAACAGTTCCACAATGCTGAGCTGCTTTCTTTTCTTGACATATTTGGCTAACGTCAATTACTGTATTCGTTTAAGTTAGTTATCTTGACTGACAAGTAAAAAGGCAACTCTAAACTTTTCCCGGTCTAAAGAAAAAGGTGGTCCTCCAATCCCTTTCAACTGTCTTCCAATCACTTTCAAATGTTTGAAATATGCAAAACTTGGAAAATACAATAACCAGGCAATACAACGAAGACAATAAGAAAATATCATTCCTCAACATCGTAGAAACAGAGACGGAAAGACTTTGACAATTCACGTCAGTTTTAATGGAAATACTAATTTTGCTGTTGTTGCTAAGGTACGCAGACTGCGTACTCTGCGTACAGCTGGGGGCGCCACTGATGACAACTCTTTCCGCTCCACTTGAACCACACATGTATGTATATGTCAAGATAATTATCTATGAGGGGCTTGTAACAATAACGCTGAAGTTTTTTTTTCTTTCTTGATCCACAAGTGTGTCCATTATCTGAATGATATACTGGTAAGCAATCCCAAAGTTCAAGTAAGAAAATCAATGTATAGGCTACACTTAATAAGACAATTCCTTAATTACCGGTGTATTGCATTGTGCTCAAAGCTATGAAAGAACATTGGTTGTTTTCCATAATTTAATAAAATTACCTACAATTTTCCACAAGTTCAAACAAATCTGTGGGCAGCCCATAAGAAAATATTGCATGATTTTGTAATGTAAATAAATCTGCATGGCAGGTATGCCATCCGCCAAGTTACAGCTTGGCGGGGCATGCCCCACACCTATACAGCACCAAGAGTTTGGCACTTTTCATGGTTTCCTACAGAAATAACCACAATGACCAAGAACATAAACTTCTGTACCTTCTGACCACATGTAAACACACACAATTAAATTACATCTTCACCCGTCCACACAATGAAGCCCCAAACTAGGGTTATTTTGATATTTTTTGTCTTTATCCTCTTCTTCTTCTTCTTCTTCTTCTTCTTCTTCTTCTTCTTCTTCTTCTTCTTCTTCTTCCTGCCAATTTCATAATCAAAAATTCCCCATGCCCTCAAAGAATAATTCTCCCCATTGGATAACAACATCAAAGTAGTCTGATCGAAGTAGCCAATTGCACGATACGCATGTAATGCTTTTGATTGACATAAGCATGTGAACATGTCATGCTTTTGGACATAGAAGTAAGTGTACATGTGATGCTATGTCAGCCATTAGAATAATCATTACAATATTTCAAACACTTTGTCGACACCATCTTTGTTGTGTGTAGAATCTAGCTTGCATGCTAACAAAGTTAGCTTGCTTGCTAAGTAACAAAAACACAGGGCCAAGTTACATTAAATAATTTAGGAAACATTGGGTAGCTTTGGAATATAGCTTTTTTAAGTTGTGTGAACTAAGATAGCCAGTATCTTTTTGTTGTAGCTTGGCCTCATTTTGATATAAATTATTTTAATTGCAGGCCTAGACTTTGCTAGTTTAATTATAGAGTGCTTTTTATGCGTGAGTAACTTGGCATTGTTGTACGTTGAAAACATTTTTTTGTTGAGATATAATACTATCACAACATCACCAATAAATTTCTGTTCCAGATATAAATATTGAAAAATTTGCAATAACATGTCAGAAAACCCCTGAGACCTCCTATCCTATGACCTCTAACAGTCTGAGACAGGTAAAAAGGCATAACAAAATGCTGCAACACAACAGGAACCAAGTCTGAACACATTGCATTGGAGACACTGTCAGTTTTGGAAGTTATTAAATGCAGGTATTAAATGCCACATGGTTACTCTTAAGGTGCACAATAACCTTATATTTTATACACACAGACATACTTACAGGGGTTGGATACACATACACACAGAGACAAATACATATACAGTATATAAAGGGGTAGGACAAGATAACAGCACCTGAAAAAGGACTTGACTTTGAAGTAACTTAATCACAATAACAAAGGCAGCCACATAGGTGAGTCATGCCAAGTAGCAGTGAGAAATTAGAGCAATTAGCTGTTTGAGTTTACAACACAACAAAAGGCAAGTAATAGAGTTCCAAAGAGACCAAATAGTTTGTGCCAAAATTCCAGGTACATTGGTCACAAAAACTATTTAATGTGGCAAGGGGAACAGTGTCAAAAATTATGACAGAAAATTCCAAACATGAACAAATTGCACCAGGAAAGAGAAACAATGGTCACAAGGTGAAACTCACAGACAGGGACAGACAGCCACTTTAAAGGATAGTTGCTAAACACCCCAAAACTATGGTCTCAAAACTACCACAGAATTGGATCAACACCCCTGTGGCCCAATCTCAAGAAAACTGTAGTTGTGAGCTTCAAAAGCTGGTATTTATGGCAGGACTACCATTCAGAAACCACTTGTATCCAAGTCTAATGCACAAAGACACATAACCTAGTCTAAGGAGCACTAAATCTGTACCCCTGATCAATGGGAAAAATATATATATAGTCTGATGAGTCATCTTTTACCCTTTTTCCTACATCTGGACAGGTTTATGTTTGGAGAAAGCCAAAGGAAGCTTTCAACCCACAATGTCTGTTGCCAACTCTTAAACATAGTGGCCGTTGTTTAATGGTATGAGAAGCCATCTTGTGGGAGTCTTCGATACAATGACTGTTCTGCATGGTCATAGAACAGCCAAGGAATATGAAGCCATTTTGCAAGACCAGGTGCACCCTATGGTGAAAAAGTTGTTTCCTCATGATGCCCCCATACACTCTGCTAAACAAATTGAAGAGTGCTTTCATGAACCCAGATGAAGTCACACGCCATCCATGGCCTCCACAGCCGAGAGAAAATTTAATCATTGCCTTCATCCTTCAACAAACTGGAGTCATTCCTTCTTGAAGAATGGTCCAATATCCCACAACTCACAGTTCAGAACTTGTATGACAGCATTCCAAGAAGGACTGAAGCTGTTCTGAAAGTGAATGGTAGCCAGCCCTACTCCTTATTAGTAACTTGATATTTGTATATTACTAGATGTTTACTTTCCATATATTGTCCACCCCCCCCCCCCCCGTTGAAAATGTAAATATAGCCGGCAGACGTATTGCAATTCTAAGAACAGTTACCACAGAATCAAACGGCTGATAAATATATTTTTGTTAAATAGATGTAGTCTGATAAAGTGCTTTTGTACCCTCTGGGATACAAATAAACTCACATAGAGTCAAATTGTCTTGAACATTTTACTGTGTATAAATGATTGTCAGAACACTCCTACTCTGAAGTATTGAAAATTTGCAAATCTGACACAATTTAAAAGAAAAAAGTAAACCAAATAAGTGCATTTGAATCTGCAATGTATTGTAAGAGGAGTGTTCCTCTTAAATCAGCATTTCTACATTCTGTGGCATAGGAGACATTGCATTATCCCTTGAAGCACTAACATGATTTGTCAGTATTTGAAGCTGCCCATACTGGTTAGAATGCTACCAGCAAGAAATTACACACAAAAAATGCTAAATATGCTAAGGTTCTGCGTATCAATCACTTTGTACCTATAAATAAAAAATAAAAAAACAAACAAGCAGACAACTCAACCCATTCAAGTGCTTCTTTTTCCCAGCATAGTCTAACATATTCCTTTACTCTAAAATTTTCAACAAAGTGAGCGAAACAATTCTGCTGAATGAGCATATCTCCCTGTGCCAACAGTTTGAGCTGCCTTATATGGAACCTTGTACAATTCTGTATGAGTTTGGCAGGGCACAATGTGCTATTCTCCTGAAAAATTTTATAAGCTGGGAAGCCAAACCCATAACTGATAGAGTTCATTCAGGCCACTTTGACAGCAGTTTGGTTGTCAAAATGGCCATTAACTCTATTATTCAGCTCTAAAACAAGACAAAAATATACATGTTAAATAACTTGCATATTATTTGCATTGTGGTAGAAAGGTTTGTTTATTTAGGGCAAAGACTAATTGTGTAAATGATCTGTAAATGTTTCCATTATTTCAAATTCACATTTGCAGATAATTTTCACAATTAGTCTTTGCCCTGCAAAAACATATCTTTCTACCACAATGCAAATAATATGCATTATATGTTCACTTTATATATTTTTTTGCCTTGTTTCAGAGAATTGCCTTGTTTCATATATTTTGGGGCCACACAATGATTCCCATGTAAGTCATCTTACAGTTTTTCTCAATTGTTTACACACAAAAACTGGAACTTATGACACAATGACCACAACCTGTAACTCATGTGCCAACTCCCTAAACCAATTCTGCTGAACTATAAACACATTTCCTGCTGTAGACCCAGATTTCAATTCTAAACCACACTTTCTTCAAAACACTACACACAATTATCTGCTTTAGACCCAGATTTCAATTCTAAACCACACTTTCTTCAAAACACTACACACAATACTCTCTATTTTGCACACTCTTCATCAATGCCAAATCTCCTTGTGTTCAGACAGAACACACTGCCATTCAAATGGCAAAACTTCCATTTCCAAGGCCGTTGTGCAATTTCCAATCAAAGCTTGAGCAATATAAGGGCCACAGGTGAGCTCCTGGTTTGGAGAACAATGGATGGCAACATTGAAGTGAGAGGTGATCAGAGAGGCAGAGGAGTGAGAGTAAGAGGAGGACGAGGAGGAGGAAGAGGAGGACGAGGAGGAGGCATGTGGCGATATAGCTCCTGAGGCATTTCAGGGCTGGATTCGCCATACTAGGCGATACTTCCCCCGCTGCTTGGCCAGAGAGAACATAGCCTGTGATGTCGATGAGGTCCTGTGGCCAGACAGGAACCGAAGACAGGATGCAGCCTAGTTTTTTTGTCCTTTTTTATTTTACATTTTTCTTTCTTTTTTTGTTGATTGTACTGGCCTATTTTCTATTGTTTGTTCTGTGCAAATCATTTACACATCCAGTTGTGTTTGCTGTGATGTATAGGCTACAGCACGTTTGGAAAAAATAAAGAAATATTTTTGTTGTTACTGTATATTTGTGTATTGTTTTATATTTGAGTAAAAACATTATACAGTAATATTTTACAACAGGAGTAAGCGTACAGTAACACTGAACATGAAAAGGCATAATGCTCCTGATAAGGCCTTCATACTGGTGTTTTCCCATTCATAGTAGTGTTTTCCATTCAGCACATCAGTGTTCAATGGTTCATAGAAATGTCTACTCATATGATGGTCTGTGTGTGTCATTTGAACACAAACTACCATTTTGAGGAGACATAACATTGTTTTGAAGGCAAAGTAGCATTTTGCAGGAGATATGTAGGGTTTTGCATTTTGTGTGTGTGGTTTTTGGATTTGTGTTTAGAGTTTTGAGAAAATGAGGTATGCTTTCAAAAAATGTGTGTAAGCAATTGAGAAAAACTGTAATTTACATTTTTCTTTCTTTTTTTGTTGACTGTATTGGCCTATTTTCTATTGTTTGTTCTGTGCAAATCATTTACACATCCAGTTTTGTTTGCTGTGATGTATAGGCTACAGCACTTTTGGAAAAAATAAAGAAATATTTTTGTTGTTACTGTATATTTGTGTATTGTTTTATATTTGAGTAAAAACATTATACAGTAATATTTTACAACAGGAGTAAGCGTACAGTAACACTGAACATGAAAAGGCATAATGCTCCTGATAAGGCCTTCATACTGGTGTTTTCCCATTCATAGTAGTGTTTTCCATTCAGCACATCAGTGTTCAATGGTTCTTAGAAATGTCTACTCATATGATGGTCTGTGTGTGTCATTTGAACACAAACTACCATTTTGAGGAGACATAACATTGTTTTGAAGGCAAAGTAGCATTTTGCAGGAGATATGTAGGGTTTTGCATTTTGTGTGTGTGGTTTTTGGATTTGTGTTTAGAGTTTTGAGAAAATGAGGTATGCTTTCAAAAAATGTGTGTAAGCAATTGAGAAAAACTGTAATCACTGAAGTGCAGTTAGTTTGGTCAACCTGTCTCCTTAAATCATTTCCTCTCTTTGAATCTCCACTTCAGTGTAAGAAGTGTTGATTTACTATTTTGGAATTACAACATTACTTGCAAATATACGTACATTATTTTATTTATTTTTTATTTTGAAGCAGTTTTTAGTATATATATTTTTGTTCATATCTTTGAACATCTCTCTATGCCAAAGACAGAACACAGAGATGAAGAGAGATGGAGAGAGGAAGTGAGAGAGCAAAGGACAAAGAGAGAAAGAGAGAGAGAGAGCGAGGGAGAGAGAGAATGCAGAGTATATATGACAGTCAAGAGACTGACCAAAAGACTGAGAGACTGTGACAGAGAAAGCAAAAGACTGATAGATTGTGTGTGTGTGTGTGTGTGTGTGTGTGTGTGTGTGTGTGTAAGAGAGATAGAGAGAGCAGGAAAGAGAGGGGAGGGGTAGGATGAAGACACGTGTTCACACTTTCTAGGAGCTGTGTGTCAAGCATAGCAGGTCTGCTGGGATTTTTATTAAGCTTCCTGCTCCTGCTGGGTTGGGATGAGTCCCGTCGCTGCTCCCCCCTGCCCGTCTCCATCTGCCTCTGTCACTCCACCTTCTGCTTCTACCCCTATACACTTTACCCACCTAACCACCCACCCACAGCTCCCAATGCCAGCTGCCTGGTTGTGAGAGGAACTGGTGATATTAATATGATGCGATGGTGGATGTCTTGTCTCCTCAGGCATCTGATTGCTGACGTGTGGCTTTTTCTAGATCTACACCATCGTGTAGCAATGGGAACCTGCAACCTGGTTACCGGAAACCTGGTTCAGCTGCTGCAAAGTAAAAAAAAAAAAAGAAGAAAATAAAAACAAGATCAAATAAATAATGATCTTGTCCTATTGCCAGCTCACTGTTGGTTTTCTTGCTGCACGAGATTGGAGGAAGGCCGTTGTTTTTTTAGCATTAAAGGACCTTGTACAATGGAAAGCATTTGCTTCAAAAAGTAGACTTGTTGCAATAACGAGACAAAACTGTCATTGTGCACTTGGAGGCATGGGGGTGGTACTACTGTTTTCCTCACACAGACCTACAAGATAAGCATGGGTTTAAGTCGACTGTTTATGCAACACACTGGAAAGCTTGAAAAGTATATTTCGTAAGGGTGAAATCCAATTGTGTCAACTGACAGTACAAGCAGGGCTCATATAAGGATTATATTATTCTACACTGAATTGGGCATTGGATCATAGCTGTAATAGAGGAAGGTTTTGCAGCACTTTGGTCAACAAATGGCATATTTATGATGCATTTAAAAAAATAAAGAACATCAACAGTTCCAGGTGAATGCTCCCCATTGTTCTTTGTTAATGACTTGTGACCCAGGCCTTTTTTTTAATGGCAATCTTTAAAAAATGTATGTTTTCTAATATGAAATAAGACTGTAATTTATATTGATTGTTTTACTCATTGATTTTCATTTTGCATTTACCAGTGTTACCATTTTATTTTGTGTTATTCTTTTGATTATTTTCCACACTTCAACTTCCTGGAAAATAGGTTCGTTTTTCAAAAGGCAGAGACACCTTGCACAAAGTAGAGAAAACATCCACTCTGTTTTTGTAATCATAGAGATCTGTGTTGGGCATTTTCACTGTTTATGTTTATACCCCTCATTTTATATCTCCCGTCTCATAGACAGTGTATGACATTCACAATATTTAACGTTTACACTTGGACAATTCCGCTTGGTGAACTACCTGCTGACTACAATAGCAACACACTGATACATTGACTCGCAATTCAACATTCAGTCCCTTGGATGTTTACTTGCTCCATTTTCTTCCCAAATGGGATGCCATTATTTCACAATGCACAAGCTCAAATGATTTCCTCTAGTCCCTTTCTTTAGTTTTGTTCTTTGGAAATCGCCGCTTTCAGAAAACCGATTCCAACAAAGCACACCCCAGAGCAGAGGGCTCTGTAAGTGAACTATTTTATAACTCCCTGCGTGGGGTACAGCCAACACATCATTATAGAATTTATAGTAAAGAAATAAAAAGCTCCATTGTTCCGTGCTGTCTGCAAGATGGGACTGAATGAAGAAGCAAAGCCCTTTGTTAGTGTTGTTAATGTATTTTTTGTTGATGCTCTCCTAAGTTGTATTTGGAGTTTGTCTTCGTTGTGCACACTTATCTCTGTATAAAGTAAATCTGTATCTCTCATGGGGGAAAGTTACTTTGGCTAAACCAGGGCTTCTGAACCTTTTTTAGACCAACGCCCCCCATCCAATGTTCAGGTCCCATGCTACCCCCCCCCCACACAAATTCAATTATCAGCCCTTAGGGTTGATAGGCAACTATTTAGGCAACTATTTGTTGATGTTAGTGATATTCTGTGACGTTTTTATTATTATTAATATTATTAGGCTACACCTGCACACGCATAGTGCTGCCAGTGGGGGTATTGTAATCACTCACATCCATGTGTCTGTCTGTCCATAACAGTTCTACAGTTCTGATCCAATTTGGAAGACACCTCACACTCCTGCCACCAAACTAAGGGGTTTACAGTCATATTTTCAACCCAGTTATACCCACAATAGATATAAGAATACAAATCAATGCGTTATTTTACTTGGCATGATTCGATAACAAAGTTATAGTTGAGTTGTTTTACTCCTCTGAACACTAGACTCAACAAAACTGGTTGCTCAACAAATGACTCAACATGGCTCTGATTAGTGGAACACGTAGCCTACAGTTTATGACTACCGAGGAGCTCATCCATAAAGTAGTTTTAACCATCTATGGTTTTAACTTCCATGGTTACTGAACTCATAGGGCCTCATTCATGAAATATGAGCAGAACTAATTTGTAAGTAAATCGTTCGTATTAGCGATTTTGCCCGTATTTTGGAATTCATCAACGTTTTCGCATCTGAGATTTGTTCGTATAACTATAACCAAACTTTACACTGGCTCAGGACCATGCATACCTCAAAAGTAAATTCACTAAATGTAGCTTCTGAATATCAATTTGAAATTATTTTTTTTTGTATGAACATCATTTTTATTTTCAGTTCAATTCACAAGACTAAATGTAGCCTTTGAAGTGCACAATGCAAACGTAATAATTACGACTGTAAAAAGCAAGCACTTTAGATTAAGCCTATTAATCAACTGTAGGCTATTAATTTATTGAATTAGACCCCTAACTTAATAAATGCTCCCAATAGGCTACTATTTTTCTGAATTGATTAAATTTAAATGCCTTGAGAGCACCCTAATAGACCTGAATAAGACCAAATAACATTACAAATATAACATAGCCTATAACATAATAATAACATAACATTACAAATTTCATAACATATTGTAAATATGCTATGCATGTTATATGTAATCATGACAAACAACAACAGATATATTGTAGTGACATTTTTATTTTATTTTAATTATATTTTTAAACTTTTTAACTAATGTGTCCAAAATTCTACTTAGCTTAGCATATAATTTTTCCCAGCCACTTTCGCGTCCGTCACTCGAGCAGGACAAATAACCAATCACTGCTCAACTACAAGTGGGAAGTTGAGCAATGTCCAATCAGATAACACTTTCGTTGTGCATGTTTATGAAAAGACGAGGGCTGTGTCCCAATATTTGTCACTCCTTACCTCATTTCCTCCACTCATCTCCTACAAGGAGTATACAAAATAGCCTGTACATTTCAAGTACAAGTATTTGCATTTAGTTATCTAACTAGCAGAATATATACTGTTGAATCATCAGCTATATACGAGCCAATACCAGTCAATCCCATTGACAGAAGCGTTATTGTGTCCCTACTAGAGGGATCTAAAGCTGTTATTTCCTGTTTGGGTAGTTCGCTATATAGGGGCTCATTTTACAAAACCGATTTGCGACTACTTTAACCCACAGACTGCAATTGTTTGGTGAAACGGGTTTCACAGGTAATACTGAAAATGTAAAAGAAAATGTGGTAGCAACATCTTCAGGGTTATCGCAAATTCGCCATCCTCTCGCAAATATGGCATTCGTGTTGCTTGTAGGGAGAAAACAAATAGGGGCCTACACTTTGGATCATGCAGAATCCTTTGCCATTGCATTCATTTGTTGACAGTACGATTGGTGAGCTGAAAATTGGTGAGACAGAAAGCTTTCTTTGAAACTGATCATTATTCTCAACCTGTTTGGATACATTTTCCAAGTGTGCCAAAGATCGCACAGCTTCTTCACATCATGCTAGGGAGATTAAACCATAAATTCAATTGAGAAAAAAATTTAAGTTTTAATCACTACTTAACAAAAAAAGATTAACTCTGTTAACTACAGCGGTAGCTTTCATCACAACCTGCAATAAAGTAAATAAACCTGCAAAATCTAACAAAATCTGTGCTTCAAGATCGTTTAAATTCCAAAACCTGCAAGAATAGGCATTGCACACCTTGCCATGAATATTCTCCTAGGTCCGGATCTAGTAAGGACTTGAGGTGTGGGAGTAAATTCTACTACGAGGGCGCACATTGGATTTGCACCTAAAATCATGAGTTGCACTTGGTTTGCACTGCGTCTTCATTGCATGCACATTTCTGGGTGTTCCCAGGCTGCGGCACAAAATAATGAGATGGCAAAGATGTGTATGGAGGGTTAGTAGTCCGCATAAGTCTTCTCCAAATCTCGGACGAGAAAAAAAAGAAGATACTGGCTATTAAGGCATGCCATACTTGATTTTCTGGAGGAGATAAAGGTTGACTTGAAGCCTCAGACAGGAAGGTGTCATGCAATACCATCCCTCCCCCAAACTCCTTGCCACCCTTCAATTCTTGAGTTTGAGCTTCCTTCCAGCGGAGGGTGGCAGCGGTTGCTGGGATTTCCCAGTCACTCTGTCACCGGACATGTTCAAGGTGAGGTTGGCGATTTTACACAGGAGGCACCGGTACATCCAGTTCCCTAGCACCCCTGAGGATAAAAATTTAAATTAAAAGGCACTACTCAAACAAAAAGAGAAAGTCTCACGCTCTTCTCAGTTTGCTGATACTTATGCATGTCTCAGCAACATTGGTTTGTGCGTAATTCTCAGAACAATAGAGAGGTGTGTGTGTTTCTCTGGCTGTTTGTATTGTACCTTCACAGGTGTTCAAGGTATCCATCCCACTCACACCTGTCACCTGCGTCTCCGTCAGGGTGTCCTGCACTCGTTCCTCCAATGATCGAAGGCGCTCTTCTTCAGAGGGACCGCCACTGGTAGCTCTCGCAGAGGCTTTATTTGTGGCAAGCTTGGCTTTTGTCCGTCTCCTCATATCATAACAGCAATTCTTTACCTCTGCTTATGGTGCATCAACTGCATCAACTTTTTTTTGCAATGTCGTTCCAGACTGCCTTTTTTACAAGCATACGATGTTAGTAGATCTGGGCCCTAGTGTGACTGTGGAGAACAAAGAGTAGCCTCGCTATACGTCTCCACAATTTTAAATAATGTCAATAAAATGTGCACAATTTTTCAAGACAAGTAAAATTTATTTTATTAGTTGCCTAATAGCTTAATTGAGGATAACTCGCTATATCTGTATTTTGTGAATTAACCCTATCTAACCGTGGCCCACAAAGGGCACTTTTCACCTAGCGCCTGCTTGTCTTATTTAAGTGTTAATATCTAAAAAAATATCTATTCAATGCACATTCATGGTTTAAAGTTGGAATTGAAGAAGAAGACGTTTCATTCAAAGATTTGCAACTGAATACAGTTATGTCACAATCATCACATACAATATATACATAATACGCCTAAAAATACATAGCCTAATGTTTTATATACGTAAAAAAATATATGTACAAAAGAATGGGTGTTTTTACATTACAACAGCAACGTATTACAGCTGCAAGTGTGATAGTTGCTCGCTGCGGAAATGTCGACTGTACTGGTCTTTGGCAAAATGTAATAAGAAACTCTTCAGGGTTAACTAGAAAACCGTTGTATCTTAATACCAGGTAGGATATTTTTTTCATCAAACATTTTTATACCAGAGATTTTGAAGAAAAAAATCTCTACTAAACTGAAAGTACACCGGGTACTGAACATAGTACATTAAGCAACGGAAGAACACAGAATGCTTATTTGTACGTTTTAAAAAATATATTATTGTTCCTATATCAGAAGATGACTTTCTCAGCGTGTTTAAAGGGTGCATTTTATTGTCTGTAACTATGGAAAGATAAAGGTTGTAAACATGATTTGGGCTATTAGCATCCTGCTCTTTTATTGCCCTGCACTGCAACCTGAGAGAGGTAGGTGTTTCCGCGTGACTGTTCTGAACAACATTGCATTGTGAATTGTTTTGGTTTTCTAAAAGCTGTAGTTTATAATTTCAGAGAAACATGACTACTGTAATTTGGTCGGTTCCGGCTATCACTAGGGGGTAAAGTTACTTCAGGTTAATCGCTGTATTGATAATCAAGGACATTAATTGAAAATGGGTCAAGACCAATAATCATATATGTATTTTCAATCTGGCAGGCCGTTCCGTGTTTTCCCTCTCTCCCGATTTGGGGCAGCCAGCTCCCTGCCAGTTCCCATTACCTGACATTCGTCTCCAAAATGAGAAAGGTGTTCGACCACCCTGTATGTGGAAGGGATGCTGCTCAACGCCTCCTCTATCTCCGCCAGGGGTCCCGCAGTGCTGCCAAGTTTGTGGTGGAGTTCTGGACCTTGGCTTGGGAGGAGATTTCGTTCTATGTATGGAATCACCTTTTATTCCTGTGGATCACCATGGCTCACAAAGCACAATCCCAGAATTAACTGGTCCCAGGGAATTATTACCGGCTGGAACCCCAAGTGTCACCTCACCTACTTCAGTTCTGCTGCCAGTTCCTGGGGGCTCAACCCCCTTTTAAAGAGGAAGTTATCGATCTCTCCAAAGTGCCCGGTGAATATCACAACCTTGTTCAGTCCCTCCAGAGCCTTCTCTCTGCCTCCTCACCGCTCCTACGACTGCCCCATCGACCTGCTACCAGAAACTTCGCCCCTAGAGGCCGCTTGTATTCCCTCTCCATTCCTGAGACTGAAGCCATGGAGTAGTACATCACTGAGTCACTGGCTTCAGGTATCATTCGCCCCTCCTCGTCTCCAGCTGGAGCTGGGTTCTTCTTTGTGGGCAAGAAGGATGGTTCACTACATCCTTGTATTGACTACCGTGGACTTAATAACATCACGGTCAAGAACCGTTATCCCTTACCCCTTATTTCATCTGCCTTCTCCACTCTGCAAGGCTGCAGTATGTTTACCAAACTCGACCTCCGCAACGCCTACCACCTGGTATGGATCCGAGAGGGGGATGAGTGGAAGACGGCCTTCAACACCCAGTCCGGGCACAATGAATATCTGGTCATACCTTTTGGGCTTTCTAATGCCCCCGCTGTGTTCCAGGCGATGGTTAATGACGTGTTCCGGGACATGATCTCTCGGTTTGTATATGTTTACCTTGACGACATTATTGTGTTCTCCCGCACTCCTGAAGAACATATTCATCACATGCGCCAAGTGATTCAACCTTGAGAATCAGTTATTCATCAAGGTGGAGAAGTGTGAGTTCCATCAGTCATCAGTTCAGTTCCTGGGATTCGTCATTGCCAAGGAGAGGCTGGAGATGGATACGGAGAAAGTGAGGGCGGTCTAGGAATAGCCGGAACCGAACAACCGCAAACAACTACAATGCTTCCAATGCAAACTTCTACAGACGCTTCATCCACAACTACAGCTCTGTGGCGGCCCCCCTGACAGCTCTCACGTCCACCAAAATTCCCTTCAGCTGGACCAAGGAGGCCAGCTCAGCCTTCCTCGAGCTGAAACAATGTTTCTCTTCTGCTCCTGTCTTGTCGCTCCCTCACCCCAGCAGGCAGTTTGTGGTTGAGGTGGATGCCACTAGTACTGGTGTGGAAGCTATGCTGTCTCAGCATTCGGAGGATAATAAAATGCACCCCTGCGCCTTCTTCTCCCATCATCTATCGGGTGCCAAGAGAAACTACAGCATCGGAGACAGGGAGTTATTAGCCATAAAAATGGCCTTTAAGGAGTGGGTGGCACTGGCTAGAAGGGGCCTCCATCCCGTTCCTTGTGTGGACTGATCATCGTAATCTGGAGTATCTTCGTTCTGCCTGAAGACTCAACCCTCACCAGGCCCGGTGGTCGCTATTCTCCCACTTCCAATTTACTTTGTCCTATCAGCCGGGATCCAAAAATATCAAACCTGACGCATTGTCCCGCTCCATGAAGTGCCCGAAGAGGAGGGAGGTCCCGAGACGGTGCTCCCGCCTGACTTTGTGGTGAGTGCGGCAAGATTGGACATTATGGGAGTGGTGGAGGAGGCCCTCCTTACCGGTCTGGGTCCTAGCAACACTCTGGAGGGACGCCTGTTCATTCCTGAGACAGCCCGCTCTCAAACGCTTACCTGGGCCCACGCCTCCAAGTTGGCATGCCACCCCGGCACCACCAGTACCCTGGCCCTCCTGTCTTGGTTCTGGTGGCTTGAAATGAAAAAAAGAGATAGTGTAATTCGTGGCGGCATGCAGTTCCTGTGCCCGGTCCAAGTCGGACAATCTTCACCCCAGTGGGCTCCTGCAACCCCTGGCCATGCCCCATCGCCCTTGGTCCCACATCACTGTGGATTTTGTCACCGGTCTGCCAGCTTCTGATGGAAACACGGTGGTCCTAACTATTGTGGACCGTTTTTCCAAAGCCTGACACTTTGTGGCACTGCCTAAACTCCCCTATGCCAAGGAGACCGCTGAGCTGCTGGTCCAGCATGTCTTCCGCCTTCATGGCCTCCCCTGGAGGTCATTTCGGACAGAGGGCCTCAGTTTGCAAGCAGGTTTTGACGTTCCTGTCCTACTTCTTCCTGTCCAGCCCTGCTCAGGCCCTCCTGCCTACCTGCCTTTCCCCGTCCTAGCCCTGCTCCTGCCCTTCGTCCTCCTGATCCCCTGCCCTGACAGATTCCCCGGTTCTGACCCCTGCCTGTTCCTGGACATCGCTCTTGCCTACCCTGTAATGCACTGATCGCTGGACCTTGACCCCTGCCTGGATTTGACTACGTTCCTGCCTGCCCTCTATTGCACTGTTTGCTGGACATTGACCTGTGGTTGTCGACTACGAATAAAGCCTATTTCTATTATTTCTGGTGTCTGTGATTGGTTCCGAACAGTTCTCATAACAGTATACATTATTTGCAACCCAGTGGCTGATCATTTGAAATTGTGTGCATGCCTGTGAATTCTATAGTAGCAGCCTAAAAGTTTTCAATTTATCTTTCAGAAATTGCTGTGCTTTATTTAAAAAAATCTAAATTGGAAAACAAATAAAATAACATCGTTTTGTGATATAGCTGGTTTACTACACCATACAATATATTCTTTTCTGGTATTGTTTAAGATTGTCAGATGTGATTACTATCGACCTGCAGTGTCCTAATTTGAGTTCCACCTCAGAGTTTGAGTGCAATCACTTTGGAAACTTGCAATGCCTTTTATTTTGTTTATATCAAATGTGGCTTGCGGGTAATCCATAAAGGCACTCAATGGTTGCAGGACGGGGAAATTAGTCCAAACAACAAAAGTGACCTGTCCTGTTTGCATTGTTGCTTTGAACTACATGTGCACTCATATGTGAAAGAAAGATTGTGCAGTAGCCTGTCATTGGGGTAAAGTACATACACTGCCTGGCCAAAAAAAAAGTCGCAGTTGCCCCAGTCATGCATAGTGCCCACTGTACAAGCCTCTGGAGGCAATGTTATGATCTGGGGTTGCTTCAATTGGTCAGGTCTAGGCTCAACAACGTTAGGCAGCAATAAAATCAAGTCAGCTGAGTACCTGAATGTACTGAATGACCAGGTTATCCCATCAATGGGAATATTCCAGGATGACAATGCCAAGATTCATCGGGCTCAAATTCTGAAAGAGTGGTTCAGGGAGTATGAGGAATCATTTTCACACATGAATTGGTCACCAGAGTCCTGACCGTAACCCCATTGAAAGTCTTTGGGATGTGCTGGAGAAGACTTCACGGAGTGGTCCGACTCTCCCGCTGTCAATACAAGATCTCGGCCAAAAATTAATGCAAGTCTGGATGGAAATAAATGTTGTGACGTTGCATAAGGTTGTCGAAACAATGCCACGACGAATGCGCGCCATAATCAAAGCTAAAGGCGGTCCAACAAAATATTACAGTGTGCAACAGTGTATATTGCACCTTTAACTAAAAGTATCAAAAATATATTTGTAGGCTTTGAACCCAAAAATCATTGTCTAACCAAATAAACTATGCATAAAAACCAGGCAAAAAACCTTACAAATGTGTTAGTTTTTGTCGGTGGTGATACTTATAGCTACATTATAGGTGATACAAATGCGTGTTTCTTTAAAGGAAAGGGTACATCACCAAATACAGTTTGTGAACCTTGAAGGGATCAGGCTCCCTGTCTGTTCTTAGAGGTAATAAAAAAGGCCACAATTATGCCCACCTTCTTAACCCTCATATAATGTTTGGCATCAATTTGACTCGATGCAATTTGACTCTTGGTCCCATCTTCACACTATCTAACTTTTCCTAATTTGTTTGGATTAAATGGTAAACATGCAATAAACATAATATTGTGTTTTCAAAAGTTTGTTCCAACTATATACAAAAGTGTTGTGCAGGGTCATTTGTGGGGTAGTTGTTTAAAATGCATGAAAATATACAACTTTTATATTCTGGTGGCACTTTTCCATACAGGTTTTAAACTTCACAAAGGTTCACTTACCACATAGCATCTGTAACATCTCTAAATTGAGATGTTTAATCACAGATTTTTAATATTTAGGAATAAAAAGGTCAAGTCAATTGGGTGACACAGAAAGCGTCTTAACTTTTTCTATTACAATACTTTTGTGTCGGGTTAAACTTTTGGGGTCAATTTGACCCCAAACATAAAAGGCATCATAAAATGTCAACATAATATGAGGGTTAAACTTAAGATAGAGGATAGTACGATAGAGTCAAATGTTCTAGATTGTTACAGAGATTGAACCCACTTGTTCATAGTCACTTTACACAATTGTTGATGGTGAGCAGTGTTGTAGTTTTTTCCCCTATTTTTAATCCAGGTTCAATTTCAAGGTTTTGAAATGCCTGTGTATTTTTTATAAGAACACCCTGAGGGCTGATGCAACATCTGATTTCAGGAGTATGTGATGGAAAGGAATGTGTTTTTATACAATAATGGTCCTTTAATGTTCTATTATCTTTGATAAATCAGAGCTGGCATAATATAAATACTATATATACAAAATATTTGTGGATGTTAGTTTTCATGGTGTAGAATTTATCAGCTATTTATCAAAGCCTTTTGGATGTTTTATTGAATGAGAAATTGATTTTATGCTAATTAATTACACAAAAGTAATTGCATTTACAGTAAATTATTTTATAAATAAATTATAACGAAGGCAATTATTTCACATATTTTACTTTCAAACCAACTTCACAGCACCCATGTGCTGTGCCTGGGTTAGGATCCTGCAACACTTTGATTAGATTTTACATTCAGGCAGTTTGAAGATATTCTTATCTGGAAGCGCTTGCATAAGTACTTATATAAATAGATATATATAGAGATATATAAAGATTAGTCCTGTTTCCATTATGCATTATCAATTAATTGTCAGTCAGACTTGCAATAAATCGGGTGTGCACGTTAATTTCATGTCTGCCTATTCTATTCCCTTAGAGGAAGATAAAGGTGTATTTGCCATTGAATTGAATAGCCCAGCTAATGCAATGGAGAGGTGTTGCTTGAAGAGTGTGCCCCTTACATTTCCTTCACCTAAAGCTCAGTTGATCTAATATTAAATCGCAAGACTCACATGCTGCAATTACCAATGGAGTGTTGTAAATTGCCCTGTTCTCAATGTGCAGGTTTGTGGATCTTATTTTATTTGTTAAGTTCAGATGTGGGGACAAACACTGTCTAAATGACATGACAGAATTTAGATGGCTGAGTTTTTCACAGAATAACTGCACACTGTAATCATTATGTCTGAGCTTTCCAAGGCTGTGGGATTCAATTTTACGGCCAATGATGAGAGGCAGATTGCTCAAGCTATTCAATGCCCACCCCCTTCCTTTTTATCCTTTGTTATTCTTTGTTTTGACTGGCACATATATTGTTACCGTATGCTCTTTTGCATTACCCTCCTCTTAAGCACAAATGAGCTACTGCAAACTTATTAGTATTTAATTAAAAACAAGTCACATTTATGGCTTTAAAAAAAAATAGATACAGAGGATTTCTGAATCCACTGTATTCTCAAAGTACACCTTTAATGTTTATGCAAATGGTGTCAAATTTGAATTTGAATAATTTCTGACATTTGGGGAAAAGCACTAAGGCACTTTGTGTGTGAGAGATCACCCAAGGAATGGAACAGTTACAAAGAGTTGTAATTATTTATCATCTATCAACATTTAATGTTCATCTTTATGTATCTAATATAGACAAAGCACAAATGCAGGGGTGTAAAGACTACTGAAATATCCTACTCAAGTAGAAGTACTGTTACATCAATGAAATTTCACTTATGTAGAAATTACCGGTGAAAAAAATGACTCAAGTAAAAGTAAAATGTAGCTCATTTAAAAAGTAAAAGTAATTGAGTTACATGGCCTTTTCCATGCAGTGACTGAAAAGGAAGAGAGGAAATTGATGTGCAGTAGGAGTTATTTTTCAGGTATTTGCAACAAGGCACAAAATGCAGGATTTGTCCAAAAAGGCATTCTTACATTTGGAAATAAATTCAATATTCAAAGTAATTAAAATGTATTGATAAGTAAAATGTTATATAAGATAAAGTGTATGAACAATATAGTTGCCAGACTTCAATAAACTCCATACTCTAGCAATGAACCTTCATTGATCAATAGCACAAACTACTGAACTCGCATCTCTCTGAACTTGCTGTTCAAGGAATGATATTTTTCATAATGCAAATACTACTCTGTAATGGATGATTTTTTTTAAGTAGCGAAGTACAATACTTCACTGAAAACATACTGAAGTAAAAGTACAATTACTGAAAATTACTCAAAAAAGTACAACTACACACAAAGGCTACTCAATTACAGTAACAAAAGTAATTATAATTTGTAACTTTACACCTCTGCACAAATGTAGCTACAGTCTGATGCATATGTACAAAGTACATCCGATTCTAGTAAAACAACTCTTTAGCTGCCTTATGGATAAGGGACAAATAATGGGAATTACTCTTAACCATTCAATGGCCACTCAACCGTTTGGTAGAGCACGTTTTGAGTCTTGATATCTTGTTGAAAGTTAAGTCCAACATATTTTTGGACTCACCAAATGGTTTGAGTGACCAGTCTTTCTCTGATATTGTTTGAAATCTTTGGAGACACTGTGCCACAATGCCCAGCCGAATTGAGAAAGCACCGTTGGCGGTGTTGTCTTGAACGGTGCTAGACCTCCTGGTGTAGGGCGCCCTCGGCATGCATCGCCACCACCGTGAAAACCCTTTTGTGAGCGCAGAGACAGGGCCTATCAGTCACACAGCCGATCTGGGCTAGGTACTGTTTACACATGGCAGATATTTGCGGACATCACTCAGCGCTTGAAGAGATGCCTGAAGGTCCCAGGCTCCACCCTGACAGGCCCCCAGACCACAGATGGGGTATGAGCTCCAGGGCTCTTTGTTGGGGAGCAGAGCTACCTATTCACCCCCCCCCCCTAAAAAAAGAACAGGGACACACTCTCCCCCTTTCACCTGTGCAAGCATTACTGGTGGGAACAGAGGAGAAGTCTTCTTCTGGGTCAGTTCTCTGCAAGGATGGACAGCTGGTGCCTCTAAATTAAGCAACTACCTGCATGGCCAGGCCTCTCGGCTGTACACAAACCTCCCCACCAGACCATAGAAAAATACAAGTTGTTTTTGGGATGACCCTCATAAACTTCGTAGTGGTGGTCTCAAGACTGCCTGAAAGAAAAACAAGTCTGTACTTTTGCAGATGCTATCAATTTTCCATGGTCATGGTAAAGCCATTTGTGGCATAATAATAAAATGTAAAATTACAGCGATGCATTTATAATAGTGAACCAAACTTTGTCTGCCAATACAGTTGACCTCCATCAGGTTTCCCTATTCACTATTACCCGGTTGTTACTTATAATACAGATACAAATATACTAATTATCTAACTTTTTAATGACCTGTCTGTAGCGGCAGTCAGTTTTTTGGACATTGATTTTTTCAAGAGACTTATATGTTATGAGCAATGTACCTGAAGGAAATCTAATGTCACTGATTGCTTGTCCTATATATGACCCCTGGATCTTATTTCTAAATAGCCAGGAGAGAGGAGGAGAGAAGGGAGAAGTTCTTGAGTGAGGTAGGCTAAAGGGGTCAAGCCAGTGGTTAAGTGAGGGTGTAAATCTGGCACTGTGGAAGGTCAGTCCAGGTCTTAATAAGAATGCATGATTGTATCTCTTGCTGGAAAGAAATAACAGCCTTTTATTACCCAGTTTACACTGGTGGAAGGGTGGCAGCCTCCATAGTTTTAAATGTATAACTGATCCTAATCTGTTTTTGGATCTGTTTTTCATAAATAAAATTGCTTCCCAATTTAAGTAAGGGCATCAACTGATTCCTTTTTTGGATTTGCTTTCATTGTGCCCAATGCACTTTGCATTGAATAACTGTAATCATAATGAATGGGCTGATTGATTATTCTTCAAACAAAATAAGAAAGATCCAGCAAATTGTTATCAAATTGGGTACAATCAAGAAAATAAGAAAAGAAAAGAGTCACCAGTGATTGAGCTATTATTATTAAAATGCAAGGCAAAGGTATTTATTAACAGAAGAAGAGTGACTGAGTGCATCCCTATGTAGCTCACATGCCAGAATTGCTAAATGTGTTTAGATGAACCTTTGAATGAAATATTTCTGAACAAAGCCTGAAAATATACCTGCAATATGTCAGAATATACTGCAGTGTTGCCAAGACAGCTTATTATTGGTTCTTTCAACCAGACCACAAAATAAAATACACGTCTTATTGTAAATTAGCTTAGTCTTCAATATTAATCACTATATTGGTTAGTCTGCTAAAGAACATACAGGCATTTATTTTCATACATGGATTTTCATTGGGCATTAAATCTGGATTGTTCCTTCTGTGAACATACCATACAAATACTGGCCCTGCTTTCCTGTGCTCAGGATTGCATATTTCTCTGTACCTTCAGAGACTCACCCTATGAGGTCTACCTACTGCCAGTGGCCTAGTGCCCACCTTCTGTTCGGCCCTGTTTTTCGGGGCCCGGCTCTCTCTCTCTCTCTCTCTTTCAGGTCTGTGTGATCACTCGGCTCCACTAACCGGAGGGCCATCTGTGTGGCCTGCTTCCACTGCCTCCTCTCCTCTGCCTGGAAGATATTGCTGTGCTGAAACAAGAGGAGCAGCACTCTCCAAGCTCCACTTTGCTGTCCCAAGCCAGAAGCTTGAACGCTGTGAGGCTGTACTCGACACATTTCGAGGACATGGCGTCCTTGCCCACTTCCCCCATACCACCACCTCTCCCGCAGGCTGGAGTAACTTCTGCGAACGAGTTTGAATCTTACTCCATGAGCCTTATGCCAGCAGGTAGCACAGCCTGCAAATTGAAAAATACAGCACTGGGCAAGGGTTCCGACCTGTGTTTACATAATAATAACACAAAGACAGCATGCCTCAGGGAGTGAGCAATGCTATGAGAACAAGCACGGGGTAATTAGATTTTAGAAGCAGTGCTCTGTTTTCCCTCCCTCCCAATACGGGCACACATCAGAGTTACTCAGCTGTATTGGCCCTATATAGTGAAGGCAAGGACAGGTGAATGGGTTAAGTTTTATTTTATTTTTTATTTTTTTATTTTAAGGAAATTCAGAAGACTGAGTTGTCAATTTAGAAACCAGTGGCTCTTCATACTGTATCCAGGAAATCTGTGTATTACTTGAGGGGGTATGAACTAGTTTTCCTGTACTTTACATATTATAAATATTAGAGGAACGCAAGCCTCCAATTTATAAAACACCTAGTTATAAATAAAATAAACCATGTCTGCAATTTAACAAGGCCATTACAAGACAGTGCTGGGTTTTGAATCTATATAATTCTGAAAACAACCAAGTATCTTCCACAAGAGTGGTGACAAGCAATCTTTAAAACATTTCCCAAGCCTTAATATTTGGACGCGGGGCGAGCACACATTGATGAGTTCTACTTTTCCGAAACTGCCATCATATAAAAAGGAGAGAAGCACCTAAAAAGCTTGTTTCAACATACCCTCCCAGAGCACTTTTCTGGCCTCAACCCAAAAGGTAAAAAAGAAAAGAAAAACAGCTCACAATCTGTGCTCCTGGCTGAATGGGGGTGGGGTGGAGGGGGAGGGTGTCAGAGAGATGAAGGAGGGGAAGGACCTGAGGGAACTAGGTGTCTCCTCACCACACAAACTCAGCCTGTATTGTCAGTCAGTTTTTGGGACAGAAGCGAGACTGGCTACAGTATGGGAGCACGGCGCCTTTCGATTGCCCCTGACTGGATTACTACTCTAGAGAGAGCTTGAGGACGAGGTGAAAAGTTTCGGGGAGAGTCATCTCTGAGGACTTCTGGTAAGTTTCGCGTTTGTTATTTCAGCTCTGTGGGGATCCGACTTGCTTGGCTGGTCTTCAGGTCTCTACTTGCTAAAGAATCATCTATAATTAACAAAATACTGTAACCTATGTGGCCCAGAGGTCCTTTAGGTTGAATGACGATAGTAAAAAATGGTTTATTCGTAAACAGATAAACACATGTCCACAGTCCATTGCAATAAACATTTAAGTTTCTCAAACATATTGTCAAGGTTTTTTGATACGTGATACATTTTTTTTCTGTTGGACATTTCAATACTCTCTGTGAGTGATGATATGGAGAGAAGAGTCACAGATTTTTTTTTGCATTTTAACATTTATGCTGTAATATCAAAGTTGTGAAACAAATTTAAAATGAGATTGTATTTGATTATTAATATTGTCATATGAAGAAGTCTATTCTAACCATCTCCATTCTCAGAACTCTCTCAAATTCATAGGCATCATTGCTATGTATGGGTATTTTATCAGGCTTTCTTTGATTTTTTACTTTGAAACCCAAAAGATATATTCTCTTTTTATGAGATTTGACTATGTCATTTAAAACTCTGACTTCAACCATGTGTTTTGAAGCTTGACACTTTTTGAAGCTACTAACTGAATGTAGTTTGTGCTGAAACGTTCCAATAATGTTTATAGCTTAGCAAGTGCTCACTGCACGTTTATGAGTTGTTTCGTTTGACATGTTTATAACATGCGCCCTCATCTGTCTTGCTGCGATCTCAGTGTCATTTCAGCCTTCTGCAATGTATTTTGATGGATGTGCTCCCACATAACCTTTGAAAGTCCGGTGATTAATTTTTATGACGATAGCTTCCTATTTTGATTTAACAATCTTGTCAGTCTGTCTGTGTCCATAAGGCGTTTGTGTGGTAAACAGAAAAAATATGTATAATTTGTCTCTTAAAAAGTGACTTTTACCAAAAAGTAACTCGGACTCTGGAGTTCATTGTGAATTAAGCATGTGGATTTTCTAGTCCTGTTATTTAGGCCTCTTAAAACTGTACTGAGCCCATTAAGCCAGCATTAAGTATTTTCACCCGGCTATTCATTATTACGACCCCTCCCAACAATTTGGGTACTTACGTCCCAGTGACATTTAGGTGTGGTTACAGTCAATTGCTTTAATCCACAGCTTGTTCAGCAGTCACTCTTGGCAGATAAGTGACATGCTTTGATCCAACTACAAAGTATAATTGAAGATATTTAACCACTACGCAATATTTTCTTTAACTCTGAAAATTCTAAAGTGTAAGAGAAAAAATTCCCTTTATTCTTTGGTAGAACCTGGTTTATTTATATGTAAACAAGAGTGGAAGAGAGGTAATCCATATGACTGGTAACTGTACAAACATGTAGAGGCTGTAATGTCTGGGTTTCAAAACAGTCGTGTGCTCTGAAATGAAAGTGTGGCCTTCTTCTCTTCAGGAAGCCCCACAATCGCCACTGGGAGTGCAACTTGTCTGGAGTTCTTGTCAATATAGTGTAACCGGATACTGACTCCTTCTCCATGTGTGCCAAGACTCACAGTCAGAACAGGCCAGGCTACCATCAGAACACAGTGCTCTGTACTCCAGATTCAGTGTCAAGTGTTGCTTTCTCTATAGTGTTGATCCCATATTAATTCAACCATTTTGACTTGAGCAGTACAACCAATCAGAATGGCACCAAACAGAGTGACCACAAACCTGACTGCATCCTATATCTGATTACTCAGGTCAACCATTAAATTTCTCTTCTGAGTACATACTGAGGGCAGACATGAACAGAATGCTTTTTCTAATGCTCAAATAAATGAGCTGAAACTCTCAGATGGGGTGAAGTGGAAGTGCTTAATTTATTTGTTTAATTTCCTTTAATAGTACAATTACACTGCAGAGTGAAGATGTATGTTAGAAATCTATAGAACATTCTATCAGTTATACCAGGTGGTGAAAATCTCTAAGTGTTTGTAGAACTAGATCAGCTCCTGTCAGTTGAATATAACAGTATTTCGCTTGTTATGTGTTAAAAGACAGGCACCAATAAGGCAGTGAGAGACTGTGAAGCTTGCAAGCTGAAACATGGGTCCTCACAGCAGATCTCTTTGATCTCGACCCCTCCAGCGCTTTCAATGGGGAGATGAGGCATGCTGTGGTTGTATTTGCAAAGGCAATACAAGGCTACCACTGGGCTACAGAGTACAGTAGAATTCAGGGAGGAAGCTGGCTTTCAAACCCTAAAACTAAGTGGACAAAAATTGTACCGGACCAAAAATTAATCACATAGGATAGTGGACAATGTGGGTTGGTTGGTGCTTGTTTCATTTTTGGAGATAATAATAATGGAGATTTCTTCTGTTCGAACAAAAGACACATTTTAACCATTGTTGTGCAAATATGCGTATGTGTATGAAAATAAGAACGCTGAGCCCTCTGAATCCTCTGAAAACACTGCTAAGTTTGGCAAACGCTCTGACGATTGGGGCGATGTTGAAACGTGAACGCAGAAGGTCTGGTGCCTAGCTGAACATGTGCCTACAGGTCGGTGTAACTGTGGTTTGTGTATGTGTGTGTGAGAGAAGGCTGAGGCATGCAACGTTCAACCCACAGCTTACAGAGCTCACTGAGTCACTGTTTTAGCTGGGGAGGATTTCACAACCTTTACCCGCCATTTAGATCCTTGTCATTCGATTTTCCCAGGAAATAAAAAAAGCATTTCTCCTGGCCCTGTGCATGCCCGCTGTTTAAATGAAAAAGAAAAAAGTGTGTCGCTTTAGGAATGTCTAGGAATGTCTTTAGGAATTCACAATTATACCTGAAGCACTAGTACTAGTGCTATTATTATTATTATTATTAGTTGTAGAGCTTATAGAGCTATGAAGTGAATTATTAGAACCAAAACTGTTAAGTTTACAGAAAGGGTATGAGTCAGATGTACATTCCCTCAGGTACAGTTCCGAGTTAGGGAAGATCAGTATCAGGGGGCCCAGGTGTTGATCAGAGTTGTTCAGAGAAGCAAGGCTCTGGGAAATGGAGGGAAGTGGCAAACGATTAGGAGGGTTTGTGGTAGTGGACTGTCTATTCTACCATTGAAGGGCCTCAGATAAAGCAAAAAGGCTGTCATTTCCTCCTCAGTTTCTGGCTGTGAAATACTCCACACACACACACACACACACACACACACACACACACACACACACACACACACACACACACACACACACACACACACACGCTAGTATAAACTTGAAACTGTAATACATATTCCTGACCCCAAAAACATGATGTGAATACTGTAATACAAATTTATTTATTTTGCTTCCCAAACCAAAACAATGACCCTATTTAAAACAGATTGTTACACTGAAACATTAGCACTAATGCAGCTGCTATACCTTGAGGTTCACTATATTCTTACAGAAAAAAAAACCCTGCCCAAGTCAAATCATGCACTGAATTCAGTGCATTCCCATTACTATAAAACATGGGGGAAATGTTTTGGCTCACACTTATGGTTGTGTCTTCTGGTGTACTCTAAAATCTAAAAAAAAGGTTCCACAAAAATGTATCCTTTTACAACATACTTTTTGATGTGCTTTACATATTAGGGGCACCCGTCAATTACAATTTAGGCACATCTCTTAAAGTGAGCCTCCATAAAACAATCTTTTTTGAATCCCTTTTAATGTCCTTTAGACTCCCAAACAGGTAGTGCTTGTTCAGTCACATATTGCCAAGATGTCTCCTGTTTGCAGACTGTCACATTCTGTGTTCAAGCTCGCTTTGTCTGTCACTTATAATTCATTAATATATAAACTGAAGCTATATTACTGGAACTATATCATCAATCTTTGACCATTATCAGGTAAACAGTGAATTTCTCATTTTGCTGTTGGGTACAAAGAATAGCATTCCCTTGTCTTCAGTTGCTGTATTGTTTTCTTTATACCTGCTAATCCCCCCACTCTGTCTTTCACAAAATTAAGTCAGCTTTACTTTCATTTTAACTGCAAGTGGTTACCAATCGATTAGGTGGGAAAAAAGGAAGGGAAGAGTTAATGTGTGTAGTTAGAACAAAGGCAGAAGGAACAAATTGCAGTGCTATCACAGGTGCCCCACAAATAATCAGCTACTTGTATTTTTTTTATCTCAGATTAAGAGCTTTGAAATAATAAACAATACTCTGAGTTTACACATGAAGGAAAGACACAATCATGTGTATGAACAGCACCTGCCTACCGGCTTTGAGACCATTTTTAAGTTTAAACAGTATATTAATTCCTTTTGTTTAAGGCATGCTGGAACAGGAGATAGAATGCCTTTCTACAAGTTTGCTTTTATCCAATGTCGACATGACTGGTGTTGCATTGTGTATTATATGAATACAATGCAGTGTGCAGGCTATAATCCTGTGCTGACATGTGAACACTTAGAAGACACTTTTTAGTTTAAAGACAGCACAACCTAAATGTCCCCTAAAGAATCACTGAACAAGGAGCAGTCAATAAATAAATTTCCCAGATATGGAATATATATTTCCCAGATATGCTTCTGTTTTTAAGCTGTTGTTTTTTAGAATTTTAGTTGTTGTGGTTAGAAGGTGTAGTGTGTTTCTATGGTTTTGTTTCTAATATAGCAAAAAACAACAAGTATGCATGTGATGGCATTCATTTTTAATGCTTCCAATAAAATCTACATAATATTACAGTAGCACTCTGGTAGAATACAAATAGCTACCTGGCTACATAGCTTTGCGACTTCAAACCCTATATGAGAATATATCCCTATATGTATTTTTTGGATGCAAGTGCACCCTCAGTCCCCCTATAAAATAATCTATTGGAGCATACAGCATATTTAGTCTCCACTGTCTGTCATTTTTATACACCTCTGTTTTGATTTCTACACCAAACATGCATAGAGCAGAAACTATGTATGAGCTGCACATACAATGCAAGTCCATAACACAGTTGTTTGTGGGCATGACTAAGGATTTCTTTTAATTGTAAAAGCATTTTTAATTGTAAAAGCATTTCATCTGCAATTAAAATTTTTACCTCATCCTGCATATTGATCTATATTTGGCTGTACATTACAAAATGTATGTGTGTTTTACTGAAAATGGGGTAGGAGAACATTTCAGCGACATAGAAGCATCATAATCTCATTACTGATCACAGGCACAGGCACAACCTGTTTGTAAATGCTGCTATAAAACAACCGATTGATTGATTGATTGATTGATATCTTGTCTGTACAGACGTGCAGGTCCATGAGGAGCCACTGAAAATGGGGACCACCGAAGCAGGCCTGCTGCTTGCTGTCATGGCAGTCTCACTGCACATAGCAAGCTGTCACAGGAGCCTGGTGAAGGGCTACTCTCCTTTGAGCTTCACCCACCATCTGTACAATGCCACGATTTATGAGAACTCTGCTCCGAGGACCTACGTCGAAAGTGCCATTAAAATGGGCATCGTTGTCACAGACGACTTCTGGGACATCAAATACAAACTGGTGGCTGGGGACGAGGACAGCATTTTCAAAACAGAGGAGGTCACAGTGGGAGATTTCTGCTTCCTACGGATAAAAACTCGGAGCAGTAATTCTGCTCTACTAAACAGGGAAGTAAGGGATAGTTACACACTCACCATCGAGGCCAGCGAAAGTACCTATGACTACCAGGCCAGGACAAAGGTGCTGATTCAAGTTCTTGACACCAATGACCTGAAGCCACTCTTTTATCCTGCATCCTACAATGTTGTTATCAAAGAGGACACTGCACTGAAAACCAGTGTGGTCCGAGTCAGTGCCACCGATGCTGACATTAGCAGTAATGCTGACTTCTATTACACCTTAATTACCAGATCACACCCCTTTGCAGTCGATCCCTTCACGGGTACCATCACCCTCACCAAGAAGCTTGACCACAGTCGAGCTCGCAGGTACGAGCTCACAGTCTTAGCTGAAGACAGGACTAAGAAAATCTCAGGAATACAGAAGTTTGGGAATGAGGCAAAAGTAATAGTAAATGTAGAGAAGGTCTCTGCCGAACCTCCATTAATCAAAGCAGTCACTGTAAGAACACAGAAGAAGGATGATGATATGATATATTTAAATGTTGCAGTCAAAGCTGGAGTAAACGAGGTAGAAGCTTTGAATATTGTTGCTGGAGATCCACAGAGGTACTTTGAAATTATTCCGTCCAGTCTGGAAGGTTATAACTTTCAGGTAGTCTCCACAAAAAAGATAGATTGGTCACGTAGTCCCTTTGGTTTAAATATTTCCCTTCAAGCAAAAGACAGGACCAATCCTCCCATTCTTTCTCCTATAAAAGAGATCTATATTCCCCCCACAAAATATACCCCGTTGAAATTTGAGAAAGAAGTCTATCGTGTTATGCTGAGTGAATTTGCCCCCCCAAAGAGTCACGTGGTCAGAGTAATAGTAATGCCAAGTCATGCCAATGTCACATACCGTATCAGAAATAGCCCCAATAGTCTCAAATTCAAGATTAACCCTAAGAGTGGTCAGGTTGTAACCACAGAAAGTGTAGACTTTGAAAAGAAGTCCCACTATGAGTTTGATGTGGTGGTGAATCATGGAGAGGCACAAGCACATGTAATTGTTGACATCATTGATGAAAATGACAATGCCCCCAAGTTCACTAATCCCACATACCAAGGTACACTCCCAGAGAATGTGCCCATAGGCACTAGCATTTTAAAGGTCATTGCTACGGATGGTGACACAGGCAATAATGGCTTTGTGACCTATGCCATCGCCAATACAGGTCCACTGCCATTCACAATGGACCCATTCACGGGTGTCATCTCCACATCTGAGGAAATGGATTATGAGCTCATGCAGAGATGGTATCACCTCAGAGTCTGGGCCTCTGACAGTGGAAGCCCCTTCAGCCATGTAAGCGAATGCGCGGTGACACTCATCATGAGCAACGTTGACGATAACGTACCTTTATTTGAGAGGGTGGGATGTAATGCCACCATCCCCCAGGACTTTTCAGTAGGAGAGAGTATTGGCATCATGTCTGCTGTAGACCTCGATGAACTCCAGCAAGTCAGGTACAGCATTGAATCTGGTAATGAGCGTGCCTTGTTCGACATTGACCCTGTGTCAGGGTCCATCAAGCTGGCTAAAGAGATTCACTCGTCCCTGTCAGCTGGTGAGAAGCCATCATTTAGCCTCAAGATAACGGCCACAGATGGCATACATAGTTCTGTACCCACTGTCGTTAGCATCGCTGTCACAGACACTGGCAGTGAAGCCAGCATGCAGTGTCAGGAAACGGGGGTTTTCAAACAGCTGACAGAAAGGCTTATTGAATCTATAAGGCCTGAAATGGCCACTCAAGAGGAGGACACTTTTTCAGATATCCATATCATTAACAGACACTCTCCTCAGTTTGAGACTGATTTGCCAAGCTCCGTGGACCTCAGAGAGGACTTCTCATTGAACACCACCATCCTGCACTTCCGGGCTACGGATGCTGACACAGGCTTCAATGGCAAGCTTGTGTACGCCATTTCCAGCGGGAGTGAAGATGGATGTTTCAGCATTGATATGGAGACTGGAGAGCTTAAGCTTATTTGTCCATTAGATAGAGAAACCAAAGCATTCTATATTCTGAACATTACCGTCTATGATTTAGGGGTCCCACAGACATCTGCATGGAAGTTTTTGGTTGTGAATATATTAGATGCTAATGACAATCCACCCATTTTTGATCAGTGCATGTATGTTCTGAGCATACCTGAGAACACTGAAGTGGACAAGAGCATCTTTAAAGTGCATGCTGTTGATTATGATTTGGATGATAATGGAAGCATTAAGTATTCCCTTCTAACTTCAACTGAAACATTCAAGATTGAAGAGCTAACTGGAGTACTGAAGGTGGCAGCGCGATTGGATAGAGAAACAAGTCCAAGGCATGACTTAAAGATTGAAGCAAGAGATCAGGCTAAAGTGGATCCTCAGCTTTTTTCCATTGTTGATGTGGTGGTGGTCTTAGAGGACATCAATGACAATCCTCCAAAATTTGTGCCAAAGGTCTACAAAATTCAAGTACCAGAAGATGTACCCTTAGGAACAGTTTTATTATGGGTCGAGAGCTTTGACTTAGATCTAGGGGCTGGGGGAGAAATTAGCTACAACCTGAAGAACACTGAGAATGGGGCTTTTTTCCTTGACACATCAACAGGCTGCCTGACGCTTGAGAAAGAACTAGACTTTGAGAGGAAGCGGTTTTATAATCTAACTGTTCGGGCAGTGGACCATGGACAGCCACGATCCTTGTCTTCCTCCTGCCTCATAGAGGTTGAGGTGCTGGACGTCAATGAAAATCTGAACGCCCCAGCCTTCTCCTCATTCGTCCACAAGGTACCAGTGATGGAGGATGCGGCAGTGGGTACCTCGGTGGTCACTTTGACTGCAGTTGACAGGGACCTGGGGAAAGATGGAGTTGTGAGATACTATATCCATGATGGGACAGGCTTAGGAGTGTTCACCATTGATGAGGAAACAGGTAAACCTTAACTAACCTTGCACAAAAACTAGAAGGAATTACTAATGTACAAATATTAGAGGGTATATCATCCTCTGAGTGCTAATAATAAGATCAAAGGTAGTAGCCCAGGGGCACACAGTCCATCGATGCTCCATGCTGTGAGACCAGTGATGTAAAATCAATGCAGAAGAAAATTAATTCAGGCCATATCCTTTTCTGTTTTTATTACATTCTTTGTACAGTACGCCGTATCTGTTTTGACTTCATCTGTGTTGGACAATGTTTCAAAAACTCCACTGTCACTGTCAAGAGATTTATATGCATATATCACACTTTTGCATAACAACCCTTAGATACCTACTCAAGGTTAACAAAAAAGTGTGATGAGTTGCTTTAAAGGCACATGCATAATGCATTTATGCTAAAAAAAAGTCTATTTTCCTATTGTAGAGTAACCATTTAAACACTATGACACTTAAAAGATGGGCATGCTATTTCTACATTTAAAAAAGTACAACTCACCTGTTCACAAGACCCGAAGTAAATATTTTGTGTTGTATGCTTTTGCAGGAGTTATTCTAACTGCAGAAACTTTGGACCGGGAGGCTATTCCACACTACTGGCTCACAGTGTATGCCACAGATCTTGGGACTCTACCCCTAGTGTCCTGGACAGAGGTGTTTGTTGAAGTGATGGACATTAACGACAACCCCCCTGAGCTCTCCCAACCTATCTACTTTGGCTCAGTGCTGGAAAATTCACCTAAGGGCAAGTCTGTGCTCAAAGTGGCAGCCACAGATGTCGACTTGGACTCAGATGGAAAACTCACTTTCCGGATTGTGGACACACAACGCAGTTTTTCAATCAACACTAAGACAGGTAAATTAATCCCTGCTTGCTTTATTCAGGGATTATTCAATACTTAATCCGCACTATGACTGAATTGGAGGGATGTATGCCCTGAGTTGGGCAAAGATGGTGATAATAGTCATACCCCTGCAAATTCACATTCTGATGTGTGGTGTATTGCCAAGCAAGGAATGCATGCTTCCTGTTTTATATTGCATCAGTTTTCTACCTCTCATTTGTGGTTCATAAACCAGAATGGTTTCATAATGATTTAGTTAATTTCACAATCCTCTGTCCCTATCTAGCTAGGGGGACACATGATTGACCTTTTAAATATAAATGGTTTCATGTTACATGTCTCAACACAAAGATTGTATTCCCATGGGTGTGCCTTAAGATGTACAGACTTGTATGTTACACGTATAACTGCTGCTTTTTCTTCATTAATATACCACATCTGCTGAAATGAACTAGTTTTATCTATTTATTGTCTTAGGGCTTTTCCAGCTTTTTATTTAACAGCACAGTGTAGAGAGATGGGAAGAATAGGAGCGAGAGAGAGGGAAAGACGTGAAAAAGTGGCGCGGCCAGATTCAAACCACCAACGTCACAGCTCGCAATGAGCATGTGGACGGTGCGCTACGGACTACATTACCGACACAACCCTAAATGAACTATTTTAATCAAAGATGGTTATTAGTAGAGGTGAGGCCACCCAACAGAGAGATCCAATCTCATCAGTCATCTCTGGAATTAAACACCCAATCATGCATACTGAAGCCAGTGGACATGACCCAGCTTGGTCTTTTAAGTGCTGATGAATTAGAACAGCATTAACCTGCATCACAAGCTTGAACTTGTTCATCTCCAACTTCTAATCTTTGGGCTGCTCCAACAGCCCCACCCCAGGCCAACACTTAAGGATTACAGAGAGAAAGGATTCCAGTAATGCTAAGAGGGCACCACACAAAAGCTATCGGCTCTAGAGAACCTTCACAGAAATGGCAATTGTGTAAAGAGAGAAAAGGTCCCACACAGCACAGGGGGTTTAACTAATTTTCAAATGTTGGGCAATGTTGTGATTCTGTGCGATTCAGAAGATAATGTGAAGTGCTGTCATTGTTGTTTTGATTGTTAAAGTTTTAGAAAGCTGTGTCATGTATTTTCTTGTCAAGACACATTTTTCAAAACTCATACTTTATTCTTCAATTATTAATTTATTTTTAATTTTTAAAATGAGCCTTAGCACCTACACTCTACGCTGGCTGTGAAATATTGATAAGCAATATTTGTGCTTATGCCTACTAAGACTCACATTCAAAAGTAATCATTGGAATAGATTTTCAGAGAGAGTCATAATATCAAACTTTATTTCAACAACAGTGTAAAAAAACAACAACTCAAAGATAATTGCAAATAAAAACTGATGTGAAATTTCTTCAGAGTGATAAATCCTGGGTTATTTATCTCCCTCTCTCAGCTTGAGGGGTAATGACTCATTGAGAGAGAAGGACAGGAGTCTGACTCAAGCCATGAGCACTGTGGTAAACTCACAGCAGAGCAGGAACAGACAAAGAACCAAATTTTCATTTACATAACTGTTGAAACTTTGCCCTCGATAGATACACTGTATTTAAATATCAATGGGAAAGTTAGAGGATATGTCTCAGCAAGGGGAACTTATGACTTGGTCTGTGGATGTAAGCGACATGACTTCTACAAACACTGAGTTGTTGTAGGGAGAGAGAAAGGTTGTGTAGCTACAGGTCTAAACAGAGAAGCATATCTTGTAAAAGTAAAACAGCAGTGCATAGGTTGTAAACAAGTGGGACAACTGTGTTCTTAGCCTGTGGCTAATGACAAAAACACACTTTCTATTGGGGCCACAGAAAAAATCCCCTGCCAAGTAGAAAAATACTCAGGAGGATTTGTTTGGAGTGTCATAAAGGTTAAATTACCCTGTGAGATTGGGCTGCCCCCCTCTCCACCTGCAGCCTCTCACTCAAGTGTTTATTGGCCTGATGGTAAACTACCCTTTCACCTCTATATCCTTTCCCTTAGAGGAGGTGTCAGCAATATATATCGCATAGCCTTCATATTTTCACATCAATAACCAAAACCATCACCAAACCTGTTCTGCAAAACAATGTGTGTTTGGTGCAATGTCTGCCTTTGACCCAGGGGAATACACCTGTGCTGGGAGGCAATTAAAAAGGAGGAACATTAGCTCCTGAAAAGGAGCTAAAAACTTAGGCGTCAGAAAGAAGTCAGGAGCTCAGTTCCTAATAATACCTCTCTATAGACTAGAAGCTTCTGGTCTCATTTCAGCTGCCTTAGAAGACAGTTCTGTGAAAACGACAAGGCTCCCATTAGTTTAAAACTTCCCAAGAGCTGTAAAGTTAGATAAACACTGCAAATGAAAACTGCTTCGGCGGGAGGAGAGAGTGAGATGGCCAGACAGGTGGATTCTCCAGCCCACAGATTCCCATTGGTGATCACTCTCCCCTCCTTCCTGTTTTTGTTTATTTAGGTGTCATCGCCACTCAGGCTGTCCTGGACCGTGAACAGAAAGCAGAACACATCATTGAGGTGAGGACAGACCCTTCTTTTCTGTTATATAGCTATGCTGAGAGGTTTCGCCAAACAGCTTAGCAGCAACACTAATTAACATTTTATAAACTGGCAGAGGACTGCCCTCCAACACTATAACAGAAAAATGGATGGGATGTGAAATTGCCAGGATCAGCAAGAGGCTCACTCTTTCTGCTCTTGAAATAACACATTTTGAATGGCCAGAGAATGCAAAGAAGAAAATGAAGAAGCTTTTGTGAGGATTTCAGGCTTCTGACAGTGATCGCCGTAACGATGTGATAAATACTCCCACAAATCCGCAGCCTCTGGTCATGTCTCTGTAGGTTTGTGGGTGCAAACACCACTTTCTTTACAATGCCTGTGAGAGTGAGAATTCCCCTTGAATATTAGGTTACAGATTAAGCCACATTTTCACAGAGTTGTGAAGTACTGGCAGAAGGCCTTATGCAACCTCTCTATCCATGCATTCTATTCCGTTCTATCATTTTCCAGCAATACAGGCCTTTAGAAAAATAATACATTCTATGGTGGCTACTGTAGCCTTGATGAAACTGTTAATTCCCAGCTGGAGTTTTAATTTAATTTGTGCACTTTTGGCCAAAGGGAAAGAACCATTAAATGTCGGCATTTGTAATGATTTCACTATACATACCAGGGGTGTGGAACCCTTTCCCAGAGGGTCATATCTGTTTCTACATTGCATGTCTTTCCACAGATTTCAACATCTGCTCTTAATTAACTAGCCCAATTATTAAAATAATCAGGCATTTTACATACAGTACATCTCAGGGTTCTCCCCAGAATTTTTTCACAGAGTGGCACTCAAGCCCTGGGGGGGTTATTAAAAGAATTTTCCGCACCTGCATTAAGCCCTTAACTAGCACCGACCCGTACTCAACCCAGAAGTGCCTTATTTTATTCACATTCATTGCATTGTTGACTGTGCAATGCCTCTGTTACATTCTTTGCGGAAAACCTTGCATCTAAGTTCATGCATGACAGCTGAAGACTGGTCCCTGCATGAAACCTTTTACTGCGGTGTTATATATGAAGGAACCTTTATGTATATGACTAATAAGCTAATTGAGCCAGGTCATATGGTAGAAACAAACACGTGCATTTCCGACACTCAATTAACATTTTACAGCAAAGTGCTGGTTCATATACACTCAAGAATGCGCAACACCCAACAGTAGACTGTAATTACATTACCTAGAAAAATATTTCACACATTTATGAATGCATTCAAAATAGGCATAACAAACCTAGATGAATAACTTTGTTTAATATAAGTTTTGGAGGACCTGTAAGACACTTTGTTTGAGTCTTTTTAAACAAACAGGCTGGTCCTCCAAATGGGAATACCTTATTATCTGAAAGTACAAATGACATAGCAGAGATATGAGCTAGGATTTCTCTCTATTTCTGTTTTAGCTGTTCTGAAATCTAATTCGCTCTCAACAATCATTCCAGCTTGAGAGCTGAAGTGATCCATGACCTCTGGAATCTAAATACACACAAACCCAGATAACACATACAAATAACCCAGACTGCTTTCCCCCTCTCAGGTGATCGTGTCTGACAACGGCACCCCGGGCTTGCGCTCCACAGGCACCGTGGTCATCCAGGTGCTGGACGAGAACGACAACAGCCCCCAGTTCAACCACAAACTCTTCCAGGTGAAGCTGCCAGAGAGGCTGGGTGCGGCCGAGCCGCAGGAAGTCTACCGGATGCTTGTCCGGGATGATGACGACGGACCAAACGCCGTGGTCACTTTCAGCTTGGAGAATGACTTGGAGCACAAGTTCAATATCCATCCCACAACTGGTGTGGTGTCCTCTAAGGGTGACTTTGGGCATGGAAACTACACTATCCTCACGGTACAATGTCACGTTCACCTTGAATTGTCTATTCCTTGTGCATTCACCCAAATCCGGGATTCGATTGAAATGCTACCCATTATTACTTCTGGGATTTTTACTGTAGTCACTTGAGTTGATATACTGTCTCCAGGGTATAATGGCCGTAAATCTAAGCTAGAAACTGAACCCATTCTGCTGCTATTCATACCAACATTTCAGATCAGTAAGGCGATCAAAAGTGTTTCTGATTAACCTGCCTAACCAAGTGATAGCAGCCTATTGAGGTGTCAACCAAAGCTTGTTTATTTTCTTAACCAGGCAAAAATAGAGAATAATATTGAACTATCACCTCCTATGTGTAATTTCTGCAATTGTCAATTGAATTAATTTCTCCTTATATCTGTATTTGTAGAATATACATACATTCACAGAAAGCAAATCATCACATTATATTTATTTATGATATATTATATTTTGGAATATATTTTAAAACATTTTTCTGAGACATTGGACAACATTTACATGTTGGGTTATATCAGTTGGAGAACAAACATTTTATGCAAATATTTTCTTGAATTAATTCATAAATTTAATTAAAGCATAGCTTCTTGGTGATTATATATGGAGTTTGGCATACACAAATCAAAGTAAGTATTAACAAAGAAAAAATGTAAATGAAGGGGAAAGTAAATTAAATTATTTACTTTTTGGTTTGTCCCTAAAGATGACCTGGTCCAGCGCTAAAATTCCTCACCATTAACTTCTGTTATTTGTTTGTATTGTTTTTTTTTGAGTATTAAAAGTATTTATTTCCCTTCAATGCAATGAAGACATGTTTAGTTAGACCCAGAGCTGTCTATAGTCACCCTAATACAGGAAGTTCAAAGATTGCTCCACTAAATACAATTTACTTTAGACGCTATATATTTACACACACAAGAATATGTAGGACCATTAATAGATTTTGTATTGCGCATTGAAATGCATTTATCGCTGTTTTTATAATTCAACTGCAGATCAAAGCAACAGATCATGGAAGTCCTGCGAGGAAGTCCACAGCCCGCCTTGACATTGAGTGGCTTCCAAAGCCAATGCCCACCTCTGAAATGCTGGCCTTTGATGAGCCGCACTTTAACTTTGCTGTCATGGAGATGGACCCTGTTAATCATATGGTGGGGATAATCAGCACTGAGATCATTCGCAGCACCATCTGGTTTGACATCATAGGTGAGGAATGCTTGGATGTGTCCACTGATGCAGAGTGCTTGATTTTGCATTACTGAAAAAAATAACAAAAAGCAAAAAAAAAAAACCCATGTTCAACAATCAGTATAATTATGTTGATCTTATATGTTTAACAGCCTATAATAATAATAATAAGCTAAAAGTATTTATCTGTTTAGCACATTTCATATAATACATTAAAACCCAAAGCATAGGACAAAAACAGGGGTAAGAACACAGGAATAAAATTATTATAGATGAAGTCATAAACAGTGTTAAAAATAAAAAAGTTAGGTGCAGGGATAGGACAGCAAGACAAAAAACAATATAATAAAATAAAATTGAAAAATAATTATTGAATAATTAAAGAATAAAAGACAAACTAGTTAACAGCCAGTGTAAAATGTGTATAAAATTATTTAATGATAATTTAAATTATACTTAATTATTTAATTAGCTCAATCATATCTTAGCTGCCATTTTTATAAGCACCAGCTACAGCCGCAGACTGCAAGTGTTTCCTAATGATTTCACCATGCTCAAGTACAGGACAGAACCAGCGTAGTTTATAGAAGTGTCAGAAAACTAAAACTAAGGTAATTGGTTGGAACAAAAACCAGCACGCAGACCGGCCCTCCAGGAATGGAGTTGTGCACCCCTGACATAGAGATACCTGGTAAGTATTTAAGAGTTTTAACTCAGTACCATCACAAGATCAAAATATTTTAATTTCCATTAATTAAAGTACTCCCATGTTCCTGGACAACTGTCGTTCTCAAGGAATTAATGTGACCCTGTTAGCTTACATGGGCAGGGGGTGACTGTCAGATGAGTGCCCAGATAAGATCTCAGCTTGTGGGTGTTTCCTCAGCCAGGGGACAGCATCAACAGGCTTCCTCTGATGACAGGCCAGTGCTCTGTGAGCCTGGCGGAGATATGAGAGTCATCAGTCTCCTGGCATGGAGTGATCATGGCGCCATCTTTATTAACTGCCTGGAGCAATCCACCCATGCTTATTGACATGGGGGGCCAGGAAGGGTGTTTACAGCAGAGGCTAACAACAAAAAGTCGGGTAACATACAAAAAATTTGCCTGTTTTACTTTTAAAGAGTGAAAAGCTGAATTTTATAACCTAAGCTAAGAAATGTTTAAATATTTCATAATAGCAAGCACCCATATTTTAAAAGAGAGAAAAATATCTCTTAACAAAACTTATAGTAAAGAAAACATTGGTTTACCTGATGCATAATTCTGTATTATTACATTTATTAAAAAATACGTCTTCCTGTTGGGAATGTACACAGTTGAGTACATTTTTTAAATTCCCAAGCAAAGTCGGAATCAAACTTTTTTAGGCTGAATTATAACTGAGCTGAATAATATAATTGTACAGAAGAGGCAATTTCAAACCCCCCACTTATTCTCTGACTTATTCCAGCCTCCCCATCTAGAACACCCAGTATGAAATTCCCATCAATATATGTTATTTTGATATTTTACACAGTCAGGAAGGCCTTTGTGTGTGTGTGTGTGTGTGTGTGTGTGTGTGTGTGTGTGTGTGTGTGTGTGTTTTCTTCTAATACTAACAAGTAAAATCTAATTGTGAAAATAATGACATAACCAAAATAATATGTTGACAAAAGAGACATGATCACACTACTGCTCTGTTGAGATAGAAAGAAAAGCCTCTTTAAAATAATGAAGCCGTTGAGCCTCCAAGAGGCAGATTTCTTCATAAACACCATCTGGGAAAACAAGCATGACCCCGCCCCCACTGGTTGCCACGTCTGTTCTGGGCACTGCTCAGCCAAATGTTTCCCCTTAAACAATGGCATCTACCCGTGGCGTGCTTCCTCGCCAGGGGACCCTCTCATGTGACCTTGCGTCATGCATTAATACACGCAGGGATACTGATGAGGATGGATGCCTTGTTGGCTTGGTGGTGGGTATTGGATGGCATGGGGCCAGGCACTCCTCAAGAACTCTGATGATGTAATAGAAGGGGGTGGAGGGGTGGGGGGTGGCAAGGTTCCTTGCAGAGTCAGATTACGTCATATCCTGGTTTTAGCATTGATAACATTGTTTTGGAGCTGAGATCTCAGGGAAGTGCATTGCCACTCAAGCGTTTAGCCAAATCCCGCAGGTTAAGAATCATGGGGGATCAGTGCAGGGGCATTCTAAATTATATCTGGAACAAAATATTATTCATTTCAGTGTCTGTATTTTCAACATGGCAATCAGAGACAAATAGGTACAGTGCATGTGAGCAGTGGTTTCGATGTTTTAAAGTAAACGCTTTAAAAGTAAAGTTTAACTGGGAAAGTATAAATCTTGGTTTACAATAGACTGGAATATATGTCAATAGACACATTTACATGCAGAATATTTCATAATTCAGAATAAATTCATTCTGATTGAAGATTCCAAATGAACTGTTTACATGCACGCTGAATAAAGTGATCGGATTCGATTACATGCCGCAAGCATGAAACCAGAATAAAACTTTTGCCATGCATGGAACTCCAAGCTCTAGCAATGGCAGCCTAATAATCCATTAATAGGACAAATTCACGCCATTCCGATTGAAATTCCTTCATGTAAACACCTTTATCGGCGTAGAGTAAGCTGACTACTGACAATCCACTTGAAGGGCCTGGATCATCCGTTAGATAATCTGTTCAATAGGAGAATATTAGCTTCTAATAGCCATGCAAACACTTAATCGGGTCATTCTACCCCTGTAATTAATTGAAGTTGACTGCGCATGCCTGCTCTCCACATTCATCCAATACAAAAGGTGGCGGTTAAATGGTTACGGCATTTTTGTTCAGAATGTGATTTGAAGATGTTGAATGAGGGTTTTGTGTAAAGTGCACTTGTGAGGTTGTATGGTTAAAAAAAAAAAGGGACAACGACGATCCCTTGGGACAGTATTCCCAAACAAATAGCTATAAAAAGGGAGAGCGGTCCCTTGGTTTGTTTCATGTTTTCATAGGGGCAAGAGGTCCTTGGTTTGTTTTCATGTTGATTTACTTTCTTCCATCTTATTTTACATTAACTATGGCACTCTATCTCTATCTATCTAGTTTTTTGTCTATTTTTCTTTTATTGCTCTTGTTCTGTATTTTGTTTTTATTGTTGTGAAGCACTTTGGGCTGCATTCTATGTATGAAAGGTGCTATACAAATAAAAGTTGATTACTATTATTATTATTTAAACCCCTTGGTCAGAATAAGAAGTATTTTCACTAAAACAATAGCTGAGAAAATTCAGAAAGCTGCAAAAAAGACAAATAAACAAAACTCTCTTTGAGGTGTGTTTTGAGACCTGAGGTGTGTTTTGATCAGAAATAAAAGAAAAAGAAAGGTTTACACTGCGCAAGTCAAACGTTAGTTTAATCCGATTGTGTCAAAACATGTAAACAAATACCCATATTAGCTCCCTTGCATATAAACAGTTACAGCATCAGTGCACAGTGTGAACTAACATGCCCAGAAAGAATATATATCCCATCCAAAGAAAGTAGTTGGTTTAAGCATTTGCATGGATAATATAGCAAAATCTAATTTCAATTGGAACGGCGACATGAGACATATTTATTCAGATTGGGCTGTTAATTCAATTACTTATAGAATAAGAGGCTCCATGTAAAACACAGCTATTGATCAGATCTCATAGGTAAGCACTTTGCACCTTTCGTATGTTGGCATCTGCATGTACATTTGTGACAGATTAAGGCAGGGAGTGGGTTTTTCTCCCTGGGCCAAATAAATATGTTAAAAATAGGTACACACAGAAGTCCAAGGATATAGTTTCCAGGCTCCCAAGAGAGCATTGGGCTTAAGGACCATCTGTATGCTGACAGGTGGTGATGACGAGCTGGATTTTGACATCGAGAAGAACACTGGGAGTATCATGATTGCCAGACGCTTGGATGCAGGAAAAAGGTCCAACTACAACCTGACAGTGAGGGTGACCGATGGGTCCCAGATCATATCCACACAGGTTAGAGCCCCGGTCTTTTCACGCTCTGCATATCCGAACAATGCTGCTTAGACAACATTCAAGCTCACCAAGACAAGCATCTCCAAGGCAGTGTAATTATCCATGAAATACATAACCCTAAAAGGGCATCCATCACATCGTACCTGTGACCCAACCGTCCTTTGGAATACAGCATAATATAATTTCATAATATAGTTTTTATATTTCAGCCTGGCTGAAATTTTTTCTGGGAGGCATTTCCAACCTTTGTCTTTGTCAACGAATGCTATGAGTGCAAATCAGGCCACCAAATATGACCACCAATTTGTTTCTCTTTTCCATAATGTTATTTGGGCTAGTTCAATAGCAAGGTTGCTCTGTTGAGTAATAATGTGTGTTTGATTGAACTCTCAGGCTTACATACGTGTGGTGGACATGAATGGGCACCGGCCCACCTTCCTGAAGAGCCAGTATGAGGTGCGGGTCCCAGAGGACACTGCGCCCTGGAAAGAGATCCTGCAGATCAGTGCCGAAGACAAAGACATCAACAGCAGGCTTCTTTACACCATCCACAGCAGCATCCACCCAGAGAGCACCAGTCACTTTCAGTTGGACCCCAACAGTGGAGTTCTTGTCATGAAAGAAAAACTGGACTTTGAGACCTTACCTGTGCACACCCTCGTTCTGATGGTACGATGCCCAACTCTGTTTTTCATTGTGTGGTACCATTTAACATGTCTACCTCTGTCTACTTCAGTTAAATGTGAACCACAGTGTGCTCATAGCTCAGTGTGTGAAGGAGCAAGGCTCATCTAGCCTAATACTTAATGGGGTTGGTGCTGCAGCGTACATTTAGCTTATGTAACTTTCATATCTTTAAATCTGGAAGCTCCAGGCTGACACTGTTGACCCAGAACATAAATATAGGGGAGTGACGTCCTAAAGAGCTTAAACATAGTATTAAGTGATTCACTGACAGCCAAAGCTAGGTGCAAAAGTGCAGGTAAAAATGTTCAGAATTTGCTGGTTTGTCCATAGTCTTTCCCAACTGTGAAACATAATTCCCAGATCCAAGGTAAACCCAATGCACCTATGCAAATATAGCCACCATAAGTTTGGTAGTCACTAAAACAAAAGGAAAATATTTTGTAAAATAAATTCAAATTAACCACTTCACCCTCTCATTGCTGTCACAGGTTAGAGATCAAGAAATCCCCATGAAGAGGAACTTTGTAAAAGCTGTTGTCTATGTGGAGGACTGCAATGACCATTCTCCAGTCTTCATGAGCTCACATTATGAGGCTAACGTGCTAAACCTGGCAGCCACTGGGACAGAGGTTCTACAAACTAAGGCTCTGGACAAAGACAAGGGCAGCAATGCTGAGATTATCTACTCATTTCACTCAGGTATAGATTCACAGTGTTTGTCTTGCCAGTGATGTGTGCAGCTGCATTCTAAGGTCATTCTAATCAGTCAATTAATTATTAATATGTAAACTAAAATAAGTGTATTCACAGAAAAGGATAAGTAGGCCTATATAAAATTCCAGCAAACAAGCAAGAAATAAAGATTATTAGTAGATCCCCATTGGTAGATCCCAGTTATCAGACCTTGAATTTAAATTTGAGATTAAATTGGTCCTCATGAGCAGGTTATTTATAATCATAACATTATTTTGATCATTATAAGTGATTGCTTGTTTTGTTTATGTCACGGAAGAGAGAGTACTGAAATATAACATCCCCGGGTTGCACTATAATCTTTCAGTACTCAAAATAATAATTGATTTCAATAGCATTGTCTAAGGATCTCTTCTTTTGCTTAAAATATACAATATGTAATGTAGTCTCTACTTTCTGACCTGAGCATGTGAGTGAGTATGAAGGACAGGAAAATCAATTATTATCATTAAATAAACTGTTATTTAGTTTGAACTCTACTGTACATATTCACTGCTCTTTTTTCAATTTCTTCAGGAAACACTGACGATGCTTTCAGCATTGATCCCCAGACTGGAAATATAAAGGTGGCTAAGCCCTTAGATGCTCTACCACAGGAACAATACCACTTAACTGTGAAGGCTACTGATCAGGGCTTCCCCCAGCGCAGTGACTTAAGCCCTGTCACCATCCACGTTAAACTCTCTGAAAAAACACTACCCAAGTTCTCCTCAGAAGAGTACTTCACTGAGATCAGTGAATCTGACCCTGAAGGTTCTCCATTTTTCACGGTCACAGCCTCTAGCCCCTCTGCTGTGAACTACAAGATCAAAGGCGGGGACCCCAATGGAACTTTCCTCATCAACTACTTCTCTGGGGTCCTCTCAATACAAAGAGCCCTCAATTTTGAGGATCGCTCATCCTACCAGCTTCAAATAAGAGCTTCCAGCCTGGCAGGGAGCTACTCGGATGCAGTGGTGTACATCTACGTGATTGACGAGAATGATAACGCTCCTGTTTTTCTTCAGGAGGAGTTTGTGGGGCAGATCAGTGAGTCGGTGCACATAAACAGCATGGTGATGGGAAAGAACAACACCCCTCTGGTGATACAGGCCACCGATGCAGACAAGGATGCTAACGCCCTGTTAGTTTTTCAAATCCTGGAACCCGAGGTGCAGAAAGTCTTCAAACTTGATCCAAGCACAGGGACACTATCCATAATAGCTCCCATTGACTTTGAATTGACTCCAGAAATTCACTTCAGTGTTCAGGTCCATGACTCTGGGGAGCCCTCTCTTTACGCAGCCAAACCTGCTAAAGTAACTGTCCATGTCCTAGATTTCAATGACTGTATGCCTAAGTTCACAGCACCAGTGTATGAATCCTCTATCATGTTGCCTGCTTTCCATGGCATGGAAGCCATCCAAGTGACAGCAAACGATGCAGATTCAGATGTGTCATACAGCATTTACGAAGGCAATTTGAACAATGCTTTTAGTATCTATCCTGCCTCTGGCATTATATCTGTGGATGATGTCTCCAGCCTCAAACTAAATTACCAGCTGTTTGTCAAGGCCTCTGATGGTTTATTCAAAGATACAGCCATTGTTAAAATAAACATCACCAACATCACAACGACTAGTCTTAGGTTTGAGCAAAAGTTCTATGCAGCCACTGTGATGGAGAACACAACATCTATCAAGACCTTAACTGCTGTAAGAGCCTCTGGGACCTATCTGAATGAACCTCTGTTGTACACAGCTCTAAACCCAGGGGGGTTATTTTCAGTGATCCAGACATCTGGTGTTCTTGAAACCACTGGTGTACCATTTGATAGGGAGAAACAAGATGAGTATGACGTGGCAGTCGAAGTGAGGGACTTCCGTAGTCCTCCTCGTATAGCCTTAGCCCATGTGAAGGTATATGTTAACGATGCCAATGATAATGCACCTGAGTTCCTGAATTTGCCTCACTCCATCACAATCTCTGACGATGCTGAGCCAGGGGATGTACTCTTTCAAGTGACAGCAACAGATAAGGATCTTGGTGAAAATGGATCCATCACATATGTGCTGGAAGATGACTTTGACCTCTTCAGGATAGATCCTTATCTTGGGGACGTGTCACTTCAAAGGCCCCTTGACTTTGAATCAATGAATAGGTATGTTCTAAGTGTGTTAGCCGAGGATGAGGGCATGCCTAGTTTGTCATCCATAGCAGATTTGCACATCCATGTGAGGAACAGGTCCAATCCCATATTTCAAAGTCTGTACTACCCTTTGAGGGTTCCCGAAAACATTTCTCCTTTCACTACCATCTTGCATGTACAAGCTAGGAATCCTGAGGGCTATCGTTTGATCTACAACCTTATTGAAGAAAATGCCTCAAGAACCTTTCACGTTGACTTCAAAACAGGGGTCTTGAGTGTAACAGATAATTTGGATTATGAGGCTCAATCCAAGCATGTTCTGACAGTCAGAGCCACCGATTCAGTGATAGGAGCCTTCTCTGATGCCACAGTTGAGATTGAAGTGGAAGATATTAATGATAATGCCCCAGTATTTCATCAAGTGACTTACACAGCACATTTATTAGAGGCATCCCCAGTTGGCACTTCCGTGTTACAGGTCTCTGCCGTGGATAAAGACTCTGGAAGAAACAAAGCTATAACTTACCAAATAACAGGGACTGGAAAAAATGAAACAGACTTCTTTGAGATTGATCCACAGAGTGGTCTTCTAGTAACAACACAAGTACTGGACTATGAAGACGTACAGCAGTTCCGTTTGATGGTTAAGGCTATAGATAATGGTGTACCTCCCATGAGCAGTGAGGCTTTCATCACTGTGAATGTCACTGATGTCAATGACAATCCTCCTAAATTCAGCAAGGACCAATATCAGGCTATTCTCAATGAAATGGCCACATGTGGTCATATTGTCATTCGAATCCAAGCATCAGATCCAGACAGTGGGGACCTCAACAATCTAGACTACACAATAATCTCTGGAAATGAAGACAGGCATTTTGCCATCAACAGGTCCTCGGGCATAATTTCTTTCTCTAATGTCTGCAAGAAAAGCCTTGATCCTTTTTATAATCTCACAGTGGCCGTGTCAGATGGCATTTTTCAAAAGACCGCTCCAGTCAACATTGACATGATGAACAGCAACAAGCACAATCCCCACTTTGACCAAAGTATCTATGAGGCTGAGCTGGCAGAGAATGCTGAGGCTGGAACCCGTGTGATCAGATTGGCTGCAATAGACCCTGATGATGGTCCATATGGCAGTGTGGACTATACAATCATTAACAAGCTTGCAGATGAAAAATTCTCCATAGACAATGAGGGCCAAATTGTGACATCTCAGCCCCTTGATAGGGAAAACCCAACCCAGAGAGTGATTGCCATTAAGGTTATGGCAAAAGATGGTGGAGGCAGGGTTGCGTTTTGCACTGTAAAAATAATCCTGACAGATGAGAATGATAATGCTCCTCAGTTTAAGGCATCGGAGTACCAAGTTTCCATTCAGTCCAGCGTAAACAAAGGCTCCCCTGTCATCCAGATAATGGCTTATGATGCAGACGATGGCAAGAATGCGGATGTCACCTACACTGTTGATGAGGCAGAAGAGGTGACAGAGGAGGTCATTGAAATCAACCCCTTCACCGGTGTCATCAGCACCAAGGAGAGTCTTATCGGACTTGAAAACAAAATTTTTAATTTCAAAATCAAGGCTCGAGATGGAGGCATCCCGTTCTACAACTCCACTGTCCCTGTGCAAGTCAAGGTGGTTTCACCTGAAGTGCCCCTGCCAAGGTTCTCAGAGCCTCTATATACCTTCTCTGCTGCAGAGGACCTCCCGTTAGGCTCAGAGATAGGAGTGGTCAAGGCTGATGCAGACACCCCAATCATATACAGCTTGGTAGATGGCAACACTGTGGAGGGCAACAAGGAGCAGGTATTTGGTGTTGACAAAGACAATGGAGCTCTCTTTGTCCAGAAAGGCATAGACTATGAGAAGACAAAGTGGTACCAGATCGATGTCATGGCTAACTGCAACCGCAATGGCACTGATGTGGCCTCGCTTGTGTCCGTGAGCATCCAAGTCCAAGATGTCAATGACAACCAGCCTGTGTTTGAGGCTAACCCTTACCAAGCATTCCTGACCGAGAACATGCCTCCAGGTACAACTGTCATCCAGGTAACGGCAAATGACCCAGACATGGAAACCAACGGGGAGGTGGCCTACAGGGTGGAGTCAGACCCAGATGATGTCAGTGAGGTGTTCACCATTGACAGCGAGAGTGGCTGGATCACGACTCTAAAGGAGACAGACTGTGAGACAACCAGGTTATACCGTTTCCACATTGTGGCTACTGACCACGGGGGAAAGATCAAGCTCTCATCTTCCGTCCTGGTGGAGGTGATTGTGTCAGATGAGAATGACAACCCCCCTCAGTTCACAGAAGAGGTCTACCAGGGCTCTGTCATTGAGAATGGCAGGCCTGGTGAGGCCATTGTCACCGTGAGCATCATGGATGCTGATGTGTCAGAGGACAACAGGCAGTTCACCTGTTACATTACAGGTGAGGATCAGAACCTCTAAAAACAGAAGGAGGAATCAGGCTTTTCACTTTTCTAATTACATTTCAGGTTACCATGTAAAGGAAAGCTATTTAAAGTTATCTAATTAATCTACTCCACAAAGCATTTGTATATTCTTTAGCAAAGCACTAAAGACTAATATCTTTGAAATTGAAATAATATTTCATGGGTTAGAAGAAAATAATGTGTTTAAAGCTGTTAGTGACAGCGTCATTACAGCATATCTAGATTTGACTAATATGTTCAACAATGTATAGATGGAGACCCCCAGGACCAGTTCTCCATCGTACAAGTGAGAGAGGAGTGGAAGGTGGCCCTGAAAAGCTCTCTAGACAGAGAGGTCAAAGAGAGATATGCCCTGAAGATAATTGCAACCGATGGAAGATTTCAAGCCTCTGCCACAGTAGATGTTCATGTTCTTGACATTAATGATAACAGTCCACTGTGTGAACAGGTAAGGAAGATAAACACACCCATGAGAATTCCTGCTATGTGCAATAAGCACATCTGTGCAAAAGCACATTACCCAGCAAGCTGATACACATTCCAGGTCTTTCATTAATGAGAATGGAATGAGTCATAATAATATGCATATTTTCAGGCATCTACTCCACTGCACATAACCCACGTCAGTGAGATTTTATTATTATGAAACATGAAGCAAGACATTTTATTGAAGCGCAAATAACTGTCTTGAAATGATGGAATTGTGTTGACGGACACATGTTTGTGTATGATATAAAACATTCATAATTAAGATTTATAACTTTTTTTTTTACTGTTTCTCTCTCCAGTTGCTTTACACAGAGGTCATCATGGAGAATTCTCCCCCAGGAGTGTTCATTCTGAAGGTTTCAGCCACAGACCCTGATATCGGCACTAACGGCCAGGTCTCATTCACCCTTCATGGGCCCAGTGCAGACAAGTTTCATCTTGACCCACAGACAGGTAACACTCAACTTTCTTCTGGGTGGAGTAAGTGGATGGGGTTGTGGGGGTAAGTGCAGTCCATTATTTGTTTTTAGGAGGAGATAGAATCTCCATTCCTGCAAACACATAACAAAGAAATGGATGCATCCTGTTGAAAAAAACCCTGACTCTCCTCTGCAGGTTTTCACATTTTTTCCTGTCATAGATATTTCCTTCCTCATCAGTCATGCTTATTATTGTTTATCATATTTGACTCATCCATCATGGTTCATTATTCTTGGTCATGCATGATATGAGCAGCAACATTATCTGTGTTAACATATCGTATTGCCGTGGAAATCAGGGCTTTAGGTTCTTGTCAGCAGTAACTTAGTGAGATAACTTAGTGAGATAATATGATTGAATGTTCAAATTTTTGGAATGACATGCTATTACCTAAAATAACAAAATCAGAGTTATGTCCTCTTATCACATACTGATGAATGATAATTTTTTCTGATGGCACTCCATTTCAAGTGACAGGTTCTCAGTCATTTTTAAAAAATTAAGGAATGACTCATTTAGAGTAAGAGGCAGATCTCTGCACGTTGACATCCTGCCTCTACCGCACAACTGCTTCGCTTCAATACTTGTGATTTGTTTAAACTTGAAATACTCATGATTGAGAGAAAAAAGCAGATTCAATATTAAAACCAAGTCCCACTACTCATTTTGTGTGTGTTCATGCTTGTAAATTTGTGTGTGTGTGTTTGTAACAGGGGAGCTGTTCACCCTGGCTGTGTTGGACCGAGAACAGGAGGTGGAGTATGACCTGGTAGCCAAAGCCACTGATGGTGGTGGCCGGTCCTGCCAGGCTGACATACTTTTGATGATCCAAGACATGAATGACAACCCACCCAGATTCTCCACTAACCATTATGATGTGACTGTTTTTGACAACACCACCGTGAGGACTCCCATTGCTGTCATTTACGCCAAAGACCCAGATACTGGTATGCGACCATGTGCTTCTGACTTGGTCAGAGATCAGCATATGTGTGTGTGGAAAAACATAGAGTCCACTCACTGTAGCTAATGAAAAATATTCTCCAATTTAATTAAATTATATATATATATATGTATATATATATATATAGATATATACACACAGAGTTAAATGCAAAAGTACGGAGTTCGCCAGGGGTCCATTCTCTCAAATGACTAGTCCGTGCCCTCTAATTAGTAATTAATCCCCTCAAATTATTAATCCGTTCCCTCAAATTAGTAACCTGTGCCCTCTAATTACTTAAATCGTTCCCTCAAATTAATAATTTCTGCTCTCAAATTACTAATTTGTGGCCTCAAATTATTAATTCCAAACTATATTAAATCCAACTGGGCCATAACGTGTTGAGATCGAAGAGGAAAAATGGGATGAATGAATGGTGATAGCCTAGAAAATCTATAATAGTCTTCTAATTCAAGGGAACAAATTACTAATTAGAAGGAACAATTTATAATTTGAGGAAACGGATTAATAATTTGAAGGAACGATTTATTAAAATATTCTCCTCTGACTCCTGGCGGGCTCCCTACAAAAGTATTTGAAATAAAACAATGAATATGAGGGGCAGGGTACTTACATCCATATCCTGTGATCTGTGTGGGAATTATATGTGTTATATGTGCCCTTTATATAAATGAAAAACACTAAAATAATTTCAAGGCTCTTTGCTTCAAATCGCAAAGTCATTTTTGTTTATCTTGTACCTAATAGCTGAATGAATGAAATCATATTAATTAACTAAACGATAAAAATCTAATTCCAACAGAGTAACACAAAAAAGCAACATGAAATGTCTTTATACTAAGGGGGATGCATATTCTAACTATATTCTGTGACATTCTTCTGCCACAGGTATAAACTCAGAGGTAGTGTATTCCCTGCTGGGTTCTGACAGCAGGTATTTCACCCTGGATGAGTACTCTGGGATTCTGCGTCTAGAGAGGTCTCTGTCTGATGAGCCCCAGCCCAGGTTCGAGCTGAAGGTCCAAGCCACTGACCGGGGGCTCCCTCGGCGTCTGCACTCCATTGCCACAGTGACCGTGTCCGTGGTGGACCTCAAGGACTACCAGCCGGTCTTTCTGAGCAGTGAATACACGGCCCAGATCCCAGAGTCCACCCCGATCGGGACCGAGATCCTCAGTGTGTCTGCCCTAGCCAAAGATGCAACCGACAACGTGCCGATTACATATGACATCATCTCTGGCAACGAGCACGGAAAGTTTGAAATTGATTCTGAAACCGGTAAGGTGAACACATTTGTATCATTCAAATTTGACGAGATTAAAAAACGTATGCTGAAACTGAAAATGCCAAGTGAGTTATTATGTGTGTGATATAATATTAACTAGTTATATTTTATGGTATGAGAGTTCATTTAGGATTTTTTTTAATGCTAATGGATAATGTTCCCAAGAACCTGATCACATCTTTTTTTTGTTCCTAGTCAAATCTCTGTTACCTTGCTATTACTATGACTTCTCCTATGTGCACAGCCAGGGTGAAGTGTATTTAATGACTCGTGCACTTGTGGAGACATGTCTGTAAGCCAGTCACCCTCATGTTGAGCTTAGGTTTCTCTGCTCACTACAGCTCCCAGAGAATTATCTGTGCACATACCCCTATCCCACCCCCACCACTCAGCAGGAGTTTCACATTGGATAGAGGCAATTATTTTATAAGCTGGCAAACAATTTCCCTCACAATGGTTAAGTTTCCCCAATAATTAGGGGCTTGTGGAGGAAATCAAGTGATGATCTATGCAATGTGCTGCCATGTGCACTCAGCATACCACAAATGTGTTAGTGCCAAAGGCTGCTCTTTAAAAAGTCATACGGAATTTTCCACTGCTACATTACCACTGAGAAAACCAGCTCAACGCGTGCTTTCTATTATAATTGCATTATTTTGTGCTTTCATTGACTTACTGGCTGTGAGTTTTAGCCCATGACCTTTTAAGATAACAAATAGACAAAACAATGATAATATGTCAGAAAGTATTGCTATGAATGAAACAAGGGACCATTTTGTTTATCTACAGTATGTGATTTATTTTACTTTCCCAGACTGTAACCTGTTTGTAGGCCCAGACCTGCAAGTGACATTTTGGTTTCTGTTTCTGTCAAATAAAGCTGGCCAAGTTTTTATATCTCATTCACCAGTCAGATCCACAAAGAAAATACAGTCCATCACAAATTATTTTAGTGCAACATGAGTTAGTTACTACTAGTTTAATTGAATAATAATAGAGCTAACACACTGGCCTTTTTCTCCCAGTAGATGTCACAGTTTTACATCTTTTCCCTGTGTGTGGAGGTAGGCTAAGCCTGTTTGGAGTCACTATCTTGAATACTGTGGTGGTACTGTTATTATAAGCGAGGTGCAATGCTATTTGAGTGGCATTATCAACAATTGGAACTGCTTCTATCCACCATTTTCTTGTTGTATCTGTGAATCACTCCCTGACAGAATCCTGCAATGCTGCCTGTACAATGTGATTGTGTAATTGCGATGGTATTATTGAATGCATTTGGCCTGGCATTGCCATCATTACCTTCCGTTGTTAATTGAGTTTAGCAGGTCTAACAGAGGATTGTAAAGGAGCTAAAATGTCAGCTCGTATGTCAATTGACATCCTTAAGAGAGGCAATCTGAAGTGCCCTCGTCAATGGAAATCAACAGAATATTTATCAGTGGGATTAGTCTGATTTTGTGGCATTCACGTGAGCTCATGTGTGAGTAAGTTGGAACATTGCATGGAGGACAAGGACACTTTTGCTGTCAGAATTTAAAGAAATTACAGATTTAGTCCCCTAAGAATCAGGTGGTGGAAGGGGAGGGGAGGGGCACTCTCTGTGAAAAATATTTACCTCAGAGACAGCCTGAATATCAAGCATGAAAAAGATCATCCTCCCCCAAGCGGTTTAGTACCTGTTGAAGCCTAGGGAGGCATGTGAAATTGAGGAATGCAGTTATATTTGTTTAGGTGCCATCTTGTTTTATTTTATTGAAGTGTGCAAAGGAGACTGGCAGGCAGCCTGGGAACCTGCATATGCTGTTGCACATTGGATTTTCTCAGTAACCAATGGGGGGAAATGACAAAATTATTCCACATTACCATCTTCTTTACCCAGCCCATAATAGTTAATTTGTTTTATATATAGTTGGGGAATGTAGTTTATGAATCTACTAACGCATGAACCTCAAGCCTCCAATAAGTTGAAAGAGATGGCTGTGTCATGATTTGTCACTACACAACTACCAGTAGCGAGAGTGAATACCTCACTGCCAGCTGCCTCTTATCCTGTTGAGCTATAACTGTCTTTTGGAAGTGGCTATCATCAATCATAGATTAAATTATAAACTTCAGCTGGGAAAAAGTGCCATAACAAGGGTGTTCTCCTTGAGCATTCCTCTGCATCATTAGAATTTTAAATCATGTGTGAGAACCAATGGTATAATTATGGTTTATCTTTGTTTTTTTTACTGCCTTTAATGCCATAACTGTAATTACCAATGCATGTGTTTTGAATTTGCTTGACAAGGCTCTGATTGTATCCAGAGGAGGAGACTGTGTGCTTTGGCTTAGGTGCCAACCAGATGTGGATGCATCTCATCCCACCAGCTTATGGAAAGATTACACTGACTTTGTCACTGCACAAGTGAATTTAACCCATTTTTTGCCGGAGGCAAAGGAACTCACCCTTGTATGGTTAACATGAGTTGGAACTTCCAGGTGATATTCCAGGTGATGTTGCAAAAGCAATGTCAAACAGTAGTTTGTTCTCTTGACAGATTTATGATCTTTTTAAAAAACAGAATATATGGAGAACTGGCATGCATTTCCTAAGGCCATTTTTCTCTGAGGGCAACTCAACAAATCAGCCCTGACAGCATCTGGAGCCCCTTCTGCACAGGGTGATATAGTGCGTTTCTGCCGCGCAGGTGAGCTGTTTGTGAACGCGTCCCTGGACTTCGAGCGTTGCCGCGAGTACTACCTGTCAGTGGAGGGGGCAAGAGGCAAGTCTTCCCTCACGGACATCGCCATGGTGATTATCAACATCACGGATATCAACGACAACGCGCCTGCCTTCAGCCTGGGAGACTACAGCAAAGAAATCTCTGAGGATATCTCGCCTGGAGACACAGTGATGCAGGTACCACTGACAGCTCCGCTCACCCGTGACTGTGCCAAAGACGATAGTGCTATCAAGTGAGCGAGCTCCATAATGAAGCCAGAGCTGACTTCCCCAGTCATATCTGAGCTTGAATAAATTTGTGGGCACTCACTGTGTAATGCGAATGGGATAGGATGAGGTGTCAAAGTTCCAGTTTGATTTGCTTTGGGTCTGCAGTGAGATGGATGCGCGCTAAAAATAAGATTCGATCATTAGATAATTTCTAAAGAAAGTATATAAATATAACAATTAAAAAAACTATGACACCTGAGTTATAGCAGTAGTGACTTACAGTACTGCAATGCAAATTAAAAATGTTTTTTCCCTGGAGAATACTTGACTTAATTGGTACTTGACAAATGCAAACCGAGGTTCAACCAAAAGCATCGGACGAGTTGGGACTATATATAGTTCGGTGGTTGGGACAAACCGGGAGACGGAGACAGAGAGTCTCTTCAGGTAGAGGGAGAAGCCTGTGTCAACTCACATGCTCTCTGCGCTCTCCGCTCTTCAAGGTTTCCGCTGACGACCTCGACGGACCATTGAACAACCTAATTCACTACTCCATTGTGAGCGGTGACCCAGAGCGGCAATTCGGCATCGATCCCCGCAGTGGGGAGATCCGCGTGATCCGCAGTCTGGACCGGGAGAAGGTGAGAGCCGGACTTTGTCAGGCACATGGATGAGCCCGGTGGTTGGAGGGGTCAGGGGTCACGTTTATAGCGTTTAGGTCTCCTGGGGCCATACAACCACTCTGTTTGTTTTGTTTCCATGTCTAATTTGTGAGTTTATGCTTGATTAATGTATATTTCCTAATTGTGACAAGTGAGTCATTGGCCCCCTCCCTCTAAATTATCCTTCATTTAACACTAATATAACTAAGGCACAGATTCAGGAAATAAGGAATAGTGCTTACTCTCCCCTACCCACTTTCTGAGCTTCTACACGTGCTTATAAAAAATAGATAGATTTTCCAGGATTTTTGTCAGCTCAAAGCAATAAAAATCTTGCAGTTCAAGTGCTGCAAAGTATTTTAATCCCCAGGAAATGTGTTTCTTACCTCCACAGGTGACCCACTACTCTTTAACCGTGCAAGCTGCGGACGGAGGTCACCCGCCCTTGTCGACCGCCGTGCAAGTGACCGTGACTGTGTCTGACGTCAATGACAACCCGCCCGTATTCTCTCAGATCAACCACAGACTAGTCCTTCAGGTAACGTACAGCGGCCCACACCTCCATAAGCTTCCACAGCCAGGCTACAGGCCGCACATAAACAGCAGCTCCAGCAGTATTGATTGAGAACTTTCCCAAGATCTAATACAACTATGGATTTTCTCTCTCCTCCCACCTGTCTACTGTGGTATTCTGACTGTTTGTTTACCCCTTGGGTGTCAGCCCAATTCATCTCTTCTAATTATGGGGCCAACTCTGCTGACTCGGAAAAACCTTTTACAGTCCATTTACCTCCACCTGAGGTATCTATTCTGTGCACAGGGGCTATTTGGCGGTTAGGGGGCAGTTACAATTAGGTTTAGGCCTGCCAATGGAGTGCTCTGTTTCAATTTCACGTTCTAGTTGTGTCAGCTTAAATGTGGCAATCAGAAGCAAGGTGTCAAAGGCCAGACGACCGTGTGCAGAGTTCCAAATAAGCTGCTTTCCTCGTCTGCCCTCAAAGCCTTTCAAAGCCCAGCCACACGACATTGTTTTTTATTATTATTTGAACAGAAGCCCCTTTTATTGTAAAAAACAGGATGCTTCTAATCAAGGGTAAAGCACACCTTTGACTTTTATGTTCTAGGTTGATGTTATGAAAAAGGCTTAAGATTTCATAGTTAATGAACATGATGATGCTGATAGAGATGATGACAATAATAATAATTAGACATTCTCTGTTAATAAATATATGCTGTTTATAGTACTTTCATATTAATGGAAACCCCAAAGTAATTTCCTTGAATATTATTGAATAGAGAACAGGATATTTTTTCCTGTTTTTATACTTTATACTGTTTTATCAGGTAACATCGGAGGTGTTACGTAACTTTTTTTCTCCATCCTACTGGCTAACTCAATGATGTTGAATCTCAATGTCAGAAACAAAATCCCTGTTGCTCACAAAATTACTGAGGACCTCACTCTCTTCCCAACCCATACATGCACTTTTCCGATCTAATCAAAAAAAGCTGGCAAAAGCTTGTTTTAACACCAGCCTCAGAAATGAATCCAAGTAATAGCCAAACAATGCCCAAATGATCAATCATCATTTTAAAGCATGTCCACTCCCCAAGCGCTCTGAAATGATTTAATGAACAGTACAAAAGGAAGCCCAGGGAAGGTGGTGCATTAGGGATGTGGTAGACGTGCATCAGAGGTGCTAAAAATTCACATCCCCTGGTTTGAGTTGAGTACCATATACGTGCAATCCATTGTTATTACTTAGGATGCCATGCAGTATAACAAATTAGCACCAAAGGTTCTGAATACAAATTATCCAAGTCGTACTGTGATTTTCATTCAGACCATATAACCTAATCAGTGCACATGCTGAATGCAACCAAGCTTTGCATTTCCAAAAAAAACACACTGCTCCTGGGGTTAATTTTCACAGCACACAATGGCTCCATTTTGAGTGACCTCACAGTGCATGTTTTACAGGAGCAATACTGTCAGTTTGAAACCGCTTTAATATGGAAGCCTGTAACTTTGCCCTGGTGGCTTATATCCTTGTGTCGTCTTGCAGGAGGGCGAAGCGGTGGGCAGCAGTATTCTCCAGCTCGCCGTCACAGACCGTGACACTCGCCGGAACGGCCCTCCCTTCTCCTTCCACATCCTGTCTGGGAACGAGGACAGGCGCTTCCAAATAGACCAGGGGGGCCTTCTCTCCATCGCTGGCCCCCTCAGGAAGAGGACTAAGGCCCAACACCTGCTGAAAGTCCAGGTAATGCAGTCCTTTACAGACAGAAGGAGTCATATATTAACTTCTCATAAAGCTTTATGTCTCTGTGGATGTTGAGGGCTTTTATAGAGCAGTGTGGGGGTGTCTTACGGTACATAAGGCCTGAGAGTCATGGCTTTGGATTTCCGCCAGGACACTGCGTATGCCCCGGAGCAAGGTACTTTACTCTCAAAATAGCTGTGTAAGTGGAACAATGTATGTTTACTAAGCAAATTGAAAATCAAATAAAGTATACCAGTGAACAAAGGATCTGTGTTTAAAACCTGCTCTGCCACTCATATCTCTTGAACAATCCACACTCAGTCCATCCATATGCATACTCCATTATTTCATTATTAACCGTTGTGTTCTGTTTACTTATTGGCACTTGTGAAACTATAGTCAAATATATCAGAGGACATTATTGGGATTTTAAAGCAATACAGGAATAAAATTCATGCAAAAATATGCAATATATATTATCCAAACAATATAAACAATATATATGGTTAAAGGTTGCCATTTAGGCTACCTCTGCTGGATCGCATGTGGCAATGAAAGTGTGACTAATTTTCGTGATAAAGATGTGATTTAAAACACAACACAAGTCTACAAATCTACACTAATTTTGTCAGTGGTTGAAATACATCTGTCAAACATGTCATTCCTCTTTTGCTGAAAGTTTAAAATGGGTCAATTTGACACAAACCAAACCAAACACAAGGGTTAAAACAGAGCTGTGTGAAACATCTTATATGCATCCATGGTTACACACATCTAATCAGTTTTACGCAGCAATGAACAGAAACCCTCCTGGAAAAATATTATGGGAAGACATTTTGTCCAAAAGTCTTCATTTGGGCCAATTTCAGCTCCATGCATTGTCATATCAATAGAACTTGCAATATGGCAACCTAATTAAGCGTGCAGACTTCTTCAACATTTGCTTAGATTTTTCATCAGCCTAGCATGTTTTATTATGACATGTTTAATTATGATGTGTCAGAGTGTGACTGAAATGCCATCATCCTTTTTTGCTCAATGCAGGTGACGGATAATGGCCACCCCCCTCTCTCCTCCATAAGTGTCGTGAGAATCAATATCACAGAGCAGAGCAAATATCCCCCCGCAGTCATGCCTCTGGATGTCTTTATCACCACCACGGACAGGGCCTTCTCCAGCAGGGTCATCGGCAAGCTCCATGCAACAGACCAAGACGTCCACGACGTCCTCTCCTACAAGCTGGGCCTGGACTCCCATGACAGCGGCCGGTTCTCCGTGGACCTTACGGACGGGAAGATTGTGGCGCAGAGCGCTCTGGAGCCAGGCCTGTACTTCCTGAATGTCAGCGTGTCGGACGGGAAGTTCAGCACCTGGGCGGGTGTACGGGTCCACGTTTGGGGGGCCACGCAGCAGGCCCTGGACCGGGGCGTCACCCTACAGCTGGCAGACCTGACGCCCGAGGAGTTTGTGACCGACCACTGGAGGGCGATGCAGCGTAGCCTGGGGACGGGGCTTCACGTTGCCAGCTTGCAGCAGGAGCCCAGTTCCTCAAACCTGGAGGTGCTGCTGGTGTGGAGAGGAGCAGAGCCGCCGTCGGCCAGCCGGCTTGCCAGGGTCATCTCCGAAATGGAGGATGACATAGGCATCAGTGTCCTGAGGGTACGCCAGGGCAGCTGCGTCGGTTTGGACTGCCCGCCCAGCGGGTGCAGGAACACAGTCCGCGTGACAGGCGACAGGGTGTCCCACTACACCTCAGCTAGGACCGGCTTCATCACCCCATGGCACACCTGGGAGAGTGTCTGCTTTTGTAACGGTACAACCCTCTGATCTACATCACCATCTTTGTCTGACATTTTTTTGGGGGATTAAAAAGAACAGGAGACATGGGCCTCTGTGGAATGTCTTGTGTCTTTCATTTCTACAGCTGTAGACTTGTATTTACATGGGCTGCTTACTTGGATAAGATGGCTTATTTTGTCTAAAACTACAGTCTGATTCACACAGTGGCTCTGATATATCACATAATGAAAATGTAAACCATCATTTTAAATAATTTCAAACTTTTATTAATATGCACACATAAAATAGAAATTGTATGTTATCTTAGTTAGAGAGAACTGTGTTCCATATGTTTATCTTGTTAACAGAAGTTTATTTAGAAAGTTAATTTACTATCGTGGTGAAATGTACACAAAAAGCATTCAGACTTTCTGAATCAAAGCACTTTGTGTTTCAGAATCGGCTGTGAGATTTGACGGGAATGGGTATCTCAAGTTCCTCTACCAGACAGACGAGGAGAAGCAGGTGGAGCAGAACATCCATCTGTCTCTGAACATAAAGACGTTTCAGGAGCATGGCCTGGTCATGTCCACTAACGCCACTGACTGGGGATCCCTGGAGGTACTGCTCATCCATCACATGATACACTCTAACACCACACTTTAACTCAGGGGAAATGATGACTTAGGATTCTTTTAGACTGCAAAATCCTCTTTACAAACTTGCTAATGGTACTCCCATCCTTAAGTCTTATCAGACAAATTTAGTTTTGTGTATGATAATCTTGTTATATGAAGAATGTGAAGCATAATATTAACTACATTTTCTTTCCAAGACATTTCTGGTCCTAAATGGCATGTATCTACTTTTTAAGTGATAATGATATGCAAAATCTTTTTATTATTGTTTGAACAAATTCCAGGTTAGAATCATTTGCATCCATTGAAGCCTGCCAGCTGATGCTATTTCATCAGTTGTTTTCTTCCCCAAAATAGATGCCTGTTACTGGGAAAGTTTAAATTGTGGTTTGGTAAAGGCAATCGGTTTAATTGTTGATGGAGTACTGTTTGGAATGCTGTTGTTCCTTAATCAACACCTCCTAGACAGTGTGTTTTCACCATTCTTTTCGTTGGAAATGGCCATGTGTTTGTCTTTCCCTCTCCAGTTTCTGGAAAAAAATAGTAGTTGTCAGTGAAAAAGCAGGAAGTACCTGACATTTCAAGGTGTAAGAGTGCAGCCCTAAGCGACAACCACAGAGCAATCTTTCAGCAAACCAGAGCAGGCAATCACAGTCACTGTTAAATGTCGTCCTCTCTCGCAGTTGTCGAGTTGCAGTCGACCGTGCTGTGTGTTTCTCTTTAACAACATCCAGTGCTCCCGCTGTGAGGGCTTGTGTAGAGACTGCCTGACTGTGAGTGGGGCTGCCTTCCACCAGCTGCTGTTGAACAGCTGAGGAGACAGCTCTTAAAACAGGCAGAAACCTATCCACCTCCCAATAAAAGTTTAGTCTGCAGTTACCTTTACTTGAATACATATTTTGACCTGAGATGATTTCCGATTGGACTTGTTCTAATCCCATAAAAGAACATTCCAGAAAGGATTAGGATGCTAGGGATGCTGCAGTTATCACACTATTTCCCCTGCTGCCATATCATCTGATCAATCCATTTTTTAAGAGCTGTGTTATGACGATGATGCTCATTCAAGTCCTTCTCATCAATTCTTCCTGAAGCAGCATCAGATCTTTTAAGAATGTTTTTCCCTTATCTTTACTGGTAGATTGTGTAATGACATCTCCACTGAGTTTTGAGATTAAGGTACATGAAGGTACTAAGCCTTGTGTGGGATCTACCACATAAAAGTACTCATATTTCAAGAAGCTTGATATATTTTTTTACCTAAATAAGCACTGCTCACCAGAAGACCCAGATAAATCCTGACCTGCTCTTCAAGTGCATGCAAGAGTACCAACAATAGGTTCATCGTTTGTGTCAAGGTTAGAAAAGCAACTTCATAGAATGCTGGAAATGAAAATGACTTGAAACATCAAAAGTGAAGCCAGGATTTTCCTTTCTTCCAGCTTATTTGCTTTGGGTTTTGTATCTTGGCACCCTGGCCCATTATACTGTCAGCAAATGGCTTCAATAGGAATTGTTAAGAACGAATCATCCAGGAATTCCTTGACATATTGCTCGTTCTTCTTTGCTGAACACTTTGAAATGCACAACACCACTTGTGCATTTCTCTGGAGAGATTTGCTCCAGTGCCCCTTGCTCCCAAATCATATCAATATTCCATACCAGAAGGGAAGCTGGCTGTGTCTCACATCCATCACAGTCTCACAAAATTTTAATGAATTCAGACATTTTTGCAAGCAAGTTGTTTTCTCTTCCTCTCATATCCACACCTTCTAAGTAATTGCCTTTGACATGACGATCATGTCGATCTGAGCAAAAAAACCTCCAATGAGAGCGAGAGAAGACAAAATGGAACTTCTCAGTATGGAACTGTAGCATTTATGAACGCTGACAGCTAAAATCTAATGTCGTTAAACGGAACAAGATTTCAGATGTGATACTAACAGTGGAGCAGATGCCCTTTAATGGTCTTAGCATTGGTGAGGGGTAATTATCGTTCTCCTCAGCATGAGTTAGTGCACATCAGGGCCATCTGTTTTGGAATACAAATCTATTTGAAGTGTTCACTGTTTATTTCAGACGTACAGGGACATACTTATTTGAAACTTGTTCCCAGAAATAACCAGCTTTACCTTTTTTTCTAAAGAGATATTTTATTTGAAAATGCACTTTATTCAGGGTGAGTCATGTCATGATTTTGAATGCAATATCACGCCCTCCCCCCGTTTTTTTTTTTTTGGAGATAGGCACGGACAGGCCCCGCACAAGCGTTGTCTGTGCTGCCGGTGTTGTAAGGGTGGTTTATGGTCACTTAGGCTGAGATAATACAGTCCATCTGATGTTGCACATGGTTAACCATTTTATTACAAAAAAATTATACTCAGTTATTGTTGTCGGTTTTGTTTTCTACACCACCCCTACTGTCACCACGTGACTATTTTCCTTCAGCCTTATCACCGTGTGATTTGTGGCTTGTAATCCCTTACGAAAAAATAGTATACTTAAGTATATTTTTATAAGTATACTTCAAGTACACAAGTATACGTTTTTGGAGAAACCTTTAAGTATACTACTAGTTTACTTAGTTATATACTTGTTTTTGTACTAAGTAGACTAAATTGGCCAATTTTTTAGTTTATTTGGTATACTTTAAAGTACACAGTTAACTTTAAATATACTTTTGAATACTTCAAAGTGTCTGTCTAGTATATGTAATGGGGCGTGACGTGTGACGTGGGAGGAGCCAAACGCAGCAAGGGGATTCATTAAGCCCTTAGGCCACTAAGGCGAGAAACCCCGCAGATAAGGAAAGGAGACAAGACAACGAGCAACGAACACCACTACAAACGCTACTAACCGGCTCACTGTCAAACGCCAAGTAGAGCGCAAGGACAGGGATATGAACAACCAGAAATAAATACGCGCCCTGTCTCGGAAACGACACATAAGAACGGGCGAGTAGCGTAAAGACAAACATAAAACACAAACACTGCAAAATAATACGATAGTATGAGGAGGCGAAAGGAACAGATCCAACGTTCCAGGCTACTCTCAGACTCGCGGTCGCACACAAACGTGTCCACAACATCGCCCAATCCTCCCTATAGGAAGACATGCACCATAAGACGAAAAGAACAGCAGTTCCAAACAAAATCGTCAAACTCCATGCAAGGAGAAAGGCACCGAAAGGAACGAGCAGGACAGGCAGCACCGGACATTTACCGGCTAGACCAAAGCGAGATTAACTGAAAATACACGCCCTGCCTCTCTATGATGAGGAATATAATGAGGCAAATAGGAACAGAGATTTAACGTTCCATGGCTAAGAGAGGCTCGCAGTCAAACGCAAACATGTCCAAAACATCGCCCGGTCTCCCTAAGAGACGAATTGCACCGAAGGGCGAACAGAACTAAGTTCCGAACAGAATCGCCCAAATCTCCATACACGGAGAAATAGCACAAAAGACGAAAGGACAGCTGCACCGAAACTGTCGGCTATCTGACTAACACAAGCACTAACATAAATACAAGCCCTGCCTCTCAGTAAGGAGAAATGTAACGAGGCGAACAGGAACAGAGATTTAACGTTCCATGGCTATTAATTATATAATATTATAATAATAATATTATATATTATTATAATTAGTTCGCAGTCTAATGCAGAAAACAGAGGTAAACACCCGATCTCCCAGGAGAGAAACATTTTACAGGTGAGCCGACGGGGCACCGTCGTCCCATAACTTTACTATCCAAAAAGACTAACGCAAAAATAGCACGACAACCTCTAGATATAAACAAAAACCCTGAGTCACAACAAGGAGGAACGTAGTCCACGAGAAGGAGACAAAACAAGGAATAAACGTACCAAAGCTACTCACTGGCTCACAGTAACACGGAAATGACTAGAAGCAAAACGCCAGGTCTCTCCGTAAGAACCCTTAACAGGCGAAAATGGACCAGAGAAACTACTACTCTATACTTCTACGAGCTGAGAAACTAAGTAGAAGCGAAACGCCCGATCTCCCTATGGGAAGACATGTGCCGAAGGGCGAACAGAACTGTTCCGAACAGAATCGCCCAAAACTCCATACACGGAGAAAAAGCACTAAAAAGGCAAAATAGAGAGATTTCCGGTCCCAAACTTCTACGAGATAATCAACTACCAAGCCAGCAAGAAATAAGCCCTGCCTCAACAAAGAGACGTTAAAAATAGGCGAGTAGCCAAAATGGTACGAGAACTCACAGCCAACAAAAACACCACAGTACAAAACAATGAACAAACGATGAACAATGAACAATTAACAATTAATGTCGAAGCCCCGAACGAAGGAAACGGTAGGCTTATATACATCTCTCCAGGTGACTAAGCACAGGTGTGGACGCTAACAGCAGCTCCGCAATCTAAACAGGGCGGAGCAAGCATCCACCTAAAGAGCAGCGCCCTTGCGTGGCCACCAAGGAGAACGACCGCATAGGCAAAAAGGGTTAAAACCATGACAGTATACTTTCAATTTATGAAGTAAACTTACTGAAATACTTAAAAGTATACTTTTGAATACTTCAAAGTTTCTGGGTGTTCACTTTCATTATTAAATAAACTTACTAAACTACTTAAAAGTATACTTTTGAATACTTTTAAGTATCTATGCAGTACACTTTTATATACTTATTGAAATACTTATACTTATTGGAATACTTCAACTTTTGAAAACTTAAGTGCACTTTATATTCATGAAGTAGACTTACTTCATGAATATAAAGTGCACTTAAGTTTTCAATGTGTTACTTGAAATGTGTTACTTGAAAGCATTTTATTATACGTATGAGCCATGTTTGTAAAGTTGACTATTTACTTACACTAAACAATACTTTTAACACTCAGGGTGTACTTATACCATACCTTGTGTGTCCATTATGAATTCCACTTTAAACTTTACAATAATTATACTACTAATAATTATACTAATTATACCTCCTCTCGCCACAGCCGCAGACTGTAAAATGCATAAAATGCACCGTTTATACACGCTAAGAAAATCATGTTCACGTATAGAAACAGTAATATTTTCTTAAAACGTTGTACAAATGAGCATTCGCCGTTTTCCCTTGCTTACTGTACTATATACAGTACCTGATGCACTTTTGGTTTAGAAGACACCTAATTTTTTTCTCCAAAATCTCTCATATAAATACGTTTATGAAACCAAGTACTTACCAGTATATTCAGCTACAGGTGTTTTCTGATTAACCCTGAAGAGTTTATCTTGTTACATTTTGCCAAAGTCCTGTACAGTCGACATTTCCATAGCGACCACCCATCGTACTTAGGGCTGAAATACGTTGCTGTTGTTGTGTAAATATACACGTGCTTTTGTACATTTAAATACATTAGGCGACGTATGTTATGGTTATTATATATATACCGTATGTGACTATTCTGAAATAAATGCATTCTGTTGCAAATTTTTGAATGATACAGCTTCTTCTTCAATTCGAACTTTAAACCATGGATGTGCAGGGAATATTTTTTGAGATATTGACATTTAAATAAAACTAGTAGAAACCAGGTGGAAATTGCCTCTGGAGGGCCAATGTAAATAGAGGTATTAGCTATAGTTCTAGTTACAGTGCAGTGGCTCAAGTAGCTAACTTATTTTTCATACATTATGACTGCAAATGGCACACACACATTGGATGCATTGTTATCTCACTAAAGTGTAGCTACAAAACACTCTACAGATATAGTATCTTGATACTGCGATGAAATTATTAAAAATTCATATAGTCCTGTTGTTACATGTAAAGTTCTTGCTAGCTTGTGGTTCATAAAGCAAAATGAAAAAGGTCAAAAGTCAGGTGTCATAAAGTTGGAGAGTGGGCCTTGTGTTAGTTTACTCTCAGCAACTCTCAGAAGATTCTACAGCAGCAATTAAATGTCCGATGTGAAGTAGATTGCCATCAATAATGCATGCCCATACATCTGTGTTTCACTTGTAAATTTAAGATACACACAAACCATGCATTTTTAATGCATAGGAGAGGAAACCAATACATAAAGGAAACACGCACATATATCAAAGGCAAAAAGACTGCATTATTTAACTGCAAAGTGCTGAAATGGCAGCTTTGCCAGGTTGCATGCTAATGCGATCAGTGTAAACTGATCTTGCATTCCAATGCTGGCTCTTTGAGAAACCAAACTGCCTCCAGCAATGGGGTTTGCTTTTAATTTGAAACGGCTCCCCAGAATTCATTCCTCTATACCCTTCTCAGAAAAGAGAAAGAATTTTGCGTGACATCAGTGCGGGATTCAACGTGTTGATGTTGCCGCTCACTTTGTCAACACCCTGCAGAATACCATCGGCTTCTGATCCAATGATTAGCAGAAGTTGTAAAAAGATAAAGACTGGCCTCCCTAACACCTCCATTGCTTCTGCGAAACTTCGCCAAATGCTGTGTGACAACAGCAGAGGTTGTAATCTAAGAGGCGGCACGCAGCTGAGTAAACAGCATCAATGCGTGACGGCATTCTATAGCGCGAGGGTGTGGGCGGTTCACTGATCCTCCGTGTCGTTTCAGGTTGTTGACGGGGAGCTCAGGTTCAAGTACAGCTGCGGGAATGTGCTCCCGGGCGCGCTGCGGGTGCAGGCCAGCCCCGTGTCGGACGGCCGCTGGCACCACGTGCTGCTGGAGGTCTTGGGGGCCAAGCTGACGCTGACCCTGGACCGAGGCCACTCCGACTCGGTCAGCCTGTCGGAGCCCTGCCGGATGACGCGTTTCGGCGGGGCGCTGGCGTTCGCCGCCCCGTGGGCCCCCCGTGGAGAGGGCCGCTCGCAAGGCTTCCGTGGCTGCCTGGACGAAGTGGAGTTCAACGGGGAGGCCGTGAGGGGTGCGGAGGGTCTGGGCGAGCAGGGGCTCGAATCTCAGCTCGGGGACAGGAGGGTGTTTGGGCTGTACCAGTGCTGCTCTCAAACCGAGCGGTGTGCCAGCCACACCTGTCAGAACGGCGGGACCTGTGAGGAGAGCTCGAATGGAGGTGAGTTGACGGGGTGGGTGATGTAACTTCACCCATTTTAAAGCTGGGTTACAACTCGGACGGGAGGGTACGGGGTTAAGGCATTCAGGAATACGGTTTATTTGACGTCGCTTGGCGGACTTCACCTTTCACTGCTTCATTATCACTCCCTGAATACAGTCCTAAAGAAAAGACTGTGAAAGGATGCTATTTTGATGAAGCTCCACAGCATCACAGGTCTTAAAAATATACAGATAAGAGCCGAGAACATCAAAGCCAGGGTCTTTAAAATAAGCCGCACCTTGGAGTCAACTTCAAGAAAAAACTATAATATCAGTAATTAATGTTAATGTTAGTCTGTACTACAAAGTGTGATCCATGCTAAAATGATAACTCAACCCTTCTTCAAAAGTTAAACAGGCTTTTCATTATGTATGCCATATGACTCGCATACCTAGGATGAAATACCTATACCTATATCTAAGTATATAATCATATTTACACAAATCCATTGTCTCAAATGCTGACCTCTTGAGTCCAGAGTTATTGAGACTCCAGGTTCACACCCATCTCTCCTCTGCTTGCCACACAGAATTCCGCTGTAGCTGTACACTGCAGTACTTTGGCTCCCGCTGTGAGCTGGCAAACAACCCCTGTAGTTCCCAGCCCTGTGCCCATGGAGCGGTGTGCGTGCCAAAGTCTCAAGGTTACATCTGCAGCTGCCCAGAGCACTTGACCGGAAGCAGGTGGGACTAAATTGTGTTTTGCAACAACAAATAATATATCTTTTTCTCTTTATCTCTCTCATTTCAGATAACCTTGGACACTGTCTCAAATATTGATATTATAAATATGAAACAAATAATAGTGTATAGCATACCATTTCTTATTATGTTCTTCTGATGCCCAGGTGATTTTTGGTTTTCTCTGTGCCACTGGAAGTATACAGCGTGTATAGGTACATGACGGCCTCACGATTTGATTATCAGTCCTGAAAGCTTTCCTTCTCTGAATCCAAAATTTTATTATATATATTTTAAGGCCACAGCTTGCTTCCCAGTCACAATGCTGAACAGCAGTAACATATTTCAGTTACTGTAGTGTTGCACCTGCGACAATGCTCTCATTTGCAGAATCCTAATTATTAAGATGCTAAGCAGAGATCACTGGAATAAGTGTGGAGTGACAGATGCTTTTCAGATGAATCAACTACCCTTGGACTCCCTCATTCCTGTCCTGAATCACACCATAGTTAAGCTGTTTCTTACATGTGGAACGTGTTAAAAACCCCTGCAAACAATTTTTTTCCCTGCTCTCTTCAGGTGTGAAAACTTCATAGACGCATGTTCCCCAAACCCATGCCCAAATGGTTATGACTGTAAAATGGCTGAGGGCACGGCGCACTGTGACCCTTTGCCCTACGTGTCTGGGAGCATTGGTGTGCTGGAGATTGTGGAGATCTCAGCCAGCGCCTTGGGCATCTTGTTCCTTGTGGGGGTCTTTGTTTGCATTCGCAAGCGGTATGTCCAACGGAAGAAACAAAAGCCGGCCACCGCCCGCGACTCCAATGGCTACTACCCACCCGGCATGGCCAAGAACACGATGGGAGACGGCCAGCAAACTCTGCCCATCGAGATGAACATGCTGGCGGGGTCAAGGAATGACCTGGACCATGACCCGTTCCGGACGCTGAAGCCCCGCGGACAGACCGATCTGGTGTCCCAGGCCCAAAAGGCACAAGGACCAGTGGTGTGCAGCGTGGCCCCCAACCTTCCCCCTCCACCACCCTCCAGCTCTGACAATGAATCGATCCTGAAACACAACTGGGAGCTGGACTACGATGGTGAGTCAACGGCACGCCGATTCTTCTCATTTCCACAACCGTCCCCCCGTGCTCCCCACCCATTCCATCAATGTCATTTAATTTAGATGAAAAATTAAAAGGTCTGAGGCATAAACAGTAGACCGTGATTGAGTCTTGATTGATTATAAAAGAACACAACTTTGTCATTTTATCCTCTGCAGAGAATATCTCTCCCTCTCTCTCTCTCGCTCCCTCTTTTTCCACTTCTGTTCTTTCTCATGAATATATTCATGCGTTCACATTTATCACTTCTAAATAACACATTTTATGAGGAGCCTGTGGCCAAAAATACCCGGAGAAGATTGCTTCACTCCTCATGGCATGATTTCTTATCAATCTGTATCACTGTCATTTCAACACTGACAGTTTGCATAAAACTTTTGGAACTCACATCAGAAGACTGGCAAAGCCTTGGGGTCTCTCTGCATTCTCTGTAGTAAACATGTGTTTAGTGTGAAAGGTGACACAGGGATAACCCCTGTGTCCCTGAGAAATGTGAAATTGCACATGTGGTGTAAGGATTTCACAGGTTAGAGAGAAGCCGGGTGGCCGTTGTTAATGGTTGAAAGGTCATTGACGGCTGTAATGTCTCCGTTTTGTCTCTCGCTGTGTAGTGTACCCTGCTGACCCTGACTATTATGGCCGGCCGACGGTCCAGGAGTTCCCTCAGTTTGACATCGTGGAGGGCACGTTCCCAGCTGCGCCGACCGTGGACCAGCGTCGGACTTCCCGTTTCGGGGGTTTTCCGTTCCCCCTGGAGCGCTGCGACCGGCGGGCCCCGCTGCCCCCCTGCTACAGCAACCAGAATCTGGACGACTTCCTGGGGCCCGACGGGCAACCTCTGCCCAGCTCCCAATGCCCCAACGAGTACACCGCCATTAGTTACTACCCCACTCAGCACGCGCGCAGCATGGACAACGTATCCGGCGGCAACTACCGCCGAATGAGCATGCGGCTGAGCGTGGCCCAGCCCTCCTACGCTGACTGCAGCGCTCCTCCCCAGGGGGCCCTGAGCCTCCAAGCACAGGAGCCATGCAGCTACGCGGGTTCAGACATGGTGGAGAGCGACTACGGCAGCTGTGAGGAGGTCATGTTTTGAAGAGGCAAGGCTCAGGGGCAGGATGTTCCTATCAGGCAGCTTTCTTTCTTAAAATTATTTTTGGAAGGACACCCTGGAGCTGTGAAGCTTCCACAACAATTTCAGACGCTGAGTCCCGCCCCCTGAACTGGTCCGCAGTACCAAGAAAAAAAGGGGCAGACTTTAAAAATAATTCATTTGTCCTGTTTTCTTTTAGTTTTTTTTGCTTTTGTTTGTTTTTGTGTAAGGCATTGGGCAGAAATAAAAATGCCTAAAGAAATTCTTGAGAATGCTGAGTCAGTCCATGTGCAAAAGCTTCCTCCACTTTTTAAAATGAGAACAGGACTTCATGAAGCACGCTCATAATGCTGATGACAATGATTACCAGACACCTCTGATATTCACTGGTCTCATAATGTCATGGTCCTGATTAAAATGAATCATTGGCTGTCAGGTGTGGTCTGTAACAATGTTCTAATTTGCACAGTCAAGTATACAACAGCCAAGCTCAAGCATGCACATGGATAGTTCACATTTCACCACTGCAGAATGACTGATACAGAGCCATGTTTTTAAATTATTCATATTGAGAGACAATTTATGTATCCCCTTACTGCAATAACCCACATCTTCTTATAGATATTACTGAAAATAATGAGGCCAAAACTTTCTCGTTGGCCTGTTTGAATCGATATGAAACAAAATCAATGATATGTTTAAATAATATGTTAATGTTGTAGGTAAAGCATGTGCAATTCTTTTCGCTCAAGAACTGAACCAGACAAGAACTCATTCAAGACCACAATCAAGAAGACTTTTTTGCTTATCCGTTCATCAATCCAGCAGTGCAAGAAGAGACTACTGTACAAATACATTACTACTGTGGTTATAAAAAAAGCTTATATCTTTTTATTGAAAAAATGTAAATATGTAACCAATGCAAAGACTTATGTATTAGTACACATAAAATACACAAAATATATATCAAGATGAAAATGTTCTTTTTTGCTATATGTCAGAAATTATGAATATAGAGTATACAGTGCAGTATGTTGTTCTGGGATAAAAACATATAAAGTATGGGGGCTGGCTCCTCTTAGTAAAAGTAAAAAAAAAAGAAAAGAAGAAATTAACATTTCAGTTGGCATATAAACATTCATCTATCTAATAATGTACTTTAAGAAGAATGTACCTGTTATGACATAGATAACAATGTGAAAAGTGTTTTCATTCCACACGTCATGTGCCTTGTGCTTCTTGTGAATCTCTAAGTTAGATGGTGTTAAGTCTTGCCAAGGTACTTAAAAAGTACTTAAGAAAATTCTAATGCTATGTTTTAGTGTTGTGAAAAATTATTCCCAATGATATTGTTACTGTTATGTGAATAACTGGCCATTTTTCCACAGTACAATATTTACACGTGTTTTTATATATATATATATATATATATATATATATATATATATATATATATATATATATATATAACACAGTATATAATTCAAGGAATGAAGTATCAGGTACCCATCCCAAACAAATAGACATAGAGCACTTATTAATAATGACCTGCATCCACTGTACAGGAACATCTACAGGGAGCAGGCCCTGTGCTATTGTTTACAGTTACAAATGTTAGAATAGGTTTCCTTTGAGGGATTTCTGTCATCATAACAATATAGCTTCTGCTGACCCTGCCTGCTCTTTGTGCTTGATCTTACTGTGTTATACAACTGCGTGTGCATAAGATGTTTGTTTAACACAAAAAAACATGTGTGAATGAAATTAAAATGTGTGCTTTTCTTGTGTAGGACGAAGACCAATTTATTATTTATGGAATGGTTGGAAAAAAACAGCAATGTTACCACAGATCTTTATTGGTTGGAGAATTATGGTAGGTGGGTGGAGTGAAGTTTTACCTTCTGAAGGCAATAGCTCATTGGATTATGTATGGGAGATCCAGTGGATCCCAGAGACTGACAGGAAAGCACAATAAGGCTATGGTCAGATATGGAGAGCACATGTTGGTCCAGGGAGTTTTTCTGAATGTATTGATATTGTGTTGTGTTTCCCAATGTGGGTGAGCCCCATGTTTAACATAGTTGTTTCTCCATGAGAGAATTATCTTATTATGTTAATTTGCTTCATTAATTTTCTTTATTGTAAAACAAAAATGTACATAACATAAATAAAAAGTATTGTTTTGTATTATTTTAAGTGGGCTGTGTTTTTGTTTAGAAAAGTATAATTTAACGTTGTTGTGGTGCATGAGGTGGTCCTCGTATTGTTTAATGAGTATTATGGATTGCCGAACCAAGTGTGAATATTTGAAAAATAATTGCTAAACTCTACCAAGAAAGTGAAGAATAAACAGTACAACTTCATGGATTAAAACAGACCGACTTCTTTAACAATTTACAAAAAAAGTTTCTCCTGTTCAAGTATTTACAAACACAGATTTATTTTTAAGGTTCATATCAAGGAAACCAAACAGAGGCACCGACATGTGATATTTTACCAAAACATCCTGCATGTGCATAGAAAAAAGAGCATGATTAGGATGTTTCCCAATTTTAATAAATATCCAAAAAGGACATTATCCTTCTGGTGATGGTAAAGCTTATTAACCAAGTAAGCACCCATCAGCACTGCTTCAAACCAAAACAACAAAAGAAAACAAATGATCAACCAGTCAAAGGAACTTACCTGCAAACAAAAATCCCAAAATAGACTTATTTACATTTTGGCCCTGAAAAGAAAATATGAATTGGCTGAATATCTCTACTCTGTCAGATAAGAAGCGGAGACAGAGGCTGCATTCGGATCTGATATTTATCCTTTCTTCCTGTTGTTCCCTTCCTTTGCTTCAAAGGGGAATCCCCAAAATGCCAGGATGAAATATGGCAGCCACACCAAGTGTGATTCGGATCCAATTTAAGAAATTGGAGGGAGTAATTATATTCCCTCACTCCCTAGTTTATTCTCCCTTCCACCAAGGGTATAAAATGCAAGCTTCCAGCAAGAAAGGAATCCCACAATGCAATGTTGCACTTCCTATATGTTGCAAGGGCGGTTCAGTTCCGTTTTTGTATGTTTCTCGTCAAGCCTCCCTTGCAGAGCTCCTTTTAAGTTTGCTTGCTATACGTAGCAAATTGCATCACAAGATAGCTCCCTCGAGGGAAGTGAGCAAGGGAAGGGAGTGTGTAAAATTGGATTTGAATGCAGCCATAGACAAGCTGGAACAAGTGCTCATATGAATATGCACTCTTCCTGTAATACAAGTTCAGTCCACTAGAAGGAGACACAGCACGGTTGTGATAGACTCTATCATGAACAGAAGAGATCATGCACGCGCGCGTGCGCGCGCGCACACACACACACACACACACACACACACACACACACACACACACACACACACACACACACACACACACACACACCAAAACTTATTAAAGTAAAAACCATTTCAAGTAATTTGATCCCATGGAGTGCAACTATGCTCTCTATGGTCAAAAGTATCTGGACACCCCGTGGTCTGGGGCTGTTTTTCATGTTTCCATCTAGGCCCTTTAGTTCTAGCGAAGGTAAATCTTAACGCTAGAGCATACAATGACATTCTAGATGATTACAACTTGTGGCAACAGTTTGGGGAAGACCCTTTCCTGTTTCAGCATGACAATGTCCCCATGCACACAGAAATGTTTTTTTCAAGATCGGTGCGGAAGAAATTGACTGGCCTGCATAGAGCCCTGACAGCAAGCCCATAAAACACTTTTGGGATCAATTGGAAAGCCGACCGCGAGCCAGGCCTAATTGTCCAACATTAGTGCCCGATCTCACTAATGCTCTTCAGGATGAATGGAAGCAAATCCAATCAGCAATGTTCCAACATCTAGTGGAAAGCCTTCCCAGGAGAGTGGAGGCTGTTATAGCAGCAGAGGGGCCAACTCCATATTAATGCCCATGACTTGCACATGTATTTGGAATTTGAAACCCCTACTTTTTAATCAGGGAGTGAGTCTGTATAGGGCTGAAACCCTATGCTGGCGCAAGGGTCTGGCAAACAAAATTATATAGGCTAATTGCAACAAAAACAGGAGGACATCTTTTTATTCCACAGAAATTTGTTCAGCTGTTTGTGCCTCTATGTACCGTCTATGGTTTGTGGACTTCCCAGAATTGAACTATGTGCAGTTCCATAGGTGGGACCAATTAGGACAGATGCGTGCGTCACAATTGAGCAGGCCTAATTGGTTTACAGAAGACATGTCAACGTTGCTCAGGTGGCTTCTAATTATTAGCAAATTAAGAGAGTCTGGCCAAGGAGGTGAGGAACTGCTGCCATCTGCATGAGGCTTAATGGCCTACATCCAAATGGCTCTAAACCTGCAAGAAAATTATTCCTGTGTCCGCAGATGGAGCACAGCTAAACAGCTGTATGTACTGGTTCAATTCCTTCTTAGTTCCTTAGTTGCTAATTATAGCAGGAACATGAAATGGGGAAACATTATTCCTGGCAACGGAATATACACAATGTGCTATCTGGTATGAACAAGGGGCGGAGGGAAAAGCTTATTTCAGACTGTGATCCTGCTTAGAATATAGTATGATTATGATGATTATGATGATAAACAGCAATAAAAGATGCACGTAGATTCTTAATTCCTAAGTTTGGTTTTGGTTGCAACTTACCTGTTAAAATCCTAATTTTGCCTGTCAATATCTCAGCCGTTTTAGCACCAATTATCAAGCCACTTGGCAGATCAGCTCATCTCATCAATATGTCGCCATCAAACAAATATGGGAAATATTTGTTAAGCCACTTTCATATAGTTTAGTACATAAAAAAATAGCATTAATATTACAACATTTTTTCCAACAACCTAGCTAAAATTCTACAACTCTAATCGCTAAAGTAGGCATAGTGATATGAAATGACTATTGATGACTATGACATGAAATGGACTATTTGTTTTGATGGGTCTCATTTCTGTTTATGGTACAATTTTTAAATAAACCTTTATAATTCTACAATAACAGAAATGTATTTGCCATTGACTTAACATGGGGACATAAAAACGGTACCCGCAAAATGTACATTTTGATAAACTACAGTTGAAGAACAGCCTCATGCATGCAAGACTTCTCCTAAGTCGAATTTTACTCACTCAAATTGAATGACATTCTCATTAAACTGCCACAGCACAGAAACTGGCCGTACTAACTTATAACCTATTTTCAACATAAAAGTCCAAGTTTTAAATTCTACGGTATGGTTTAACATTTTTCTGAATCACAAGAAGTGCGGGCAAATCAACTCGAGAGAGCAAGGTGGATATTTTGCTTAAAATATATTTTTCCATATCAGTGATCAATCAGCAGTTCCACACAACTCTGACCAAACGACTGTTATCGTTAACTTAGCTAACATTAGCTAGTGACAAAGCTAGCAAGAATACAGCTACTATATGTAACTTCGCTAGTTAGATAAAAACAAACTTATTTTAGCTACAAACATTATCTCAGAATCAGAGCATGTTCGTGGTCATAACACAGAGCCATAAGAACATTCTCAGGAGTAGCATAAAAAACAGCCATGAGAACTCTAGCAAAACCAATGGGCTTTGATTTGGTGTTGGAAGGTCATGAGCACATCTGAAGTCTTGATGGATGGCAGGTAATTTCACTAGGGGGATAGAGGGTTTGAGACCGCTTGGTAGGTCCAAATCACAAGGTGACCAGATGTTTCCAACAAGCACAGCCCCAACTGATGCTCTGGATCTGATGATAGACTGCAGCGAGCTCACAACCTGTTTTTTTACATTCAGTCAATTATTTACAGCTGAAAAATTTGGTGGAGCAATTGGTCACCTAGGAATCAAACACTACTCTCTGGGGAAACAAGGCACTCAGCATCATGTACTGTACCATATCTCTGACAAAGGACATGAAGACACAGCCCACTGTCCAGATCAGAAAGAATCTAAATGAGTTCAACCTTTCTATCATTGTGGTATCCCTTCTCAAAGTGATGAAAATAGGCTCATTATTCTACAAAGGAAAATTATTATTATTATTATTCTGTACTGAAGTGGCACTGAAACTGTACATAGGGGCGTAATGTTAGGGATTTGAAAAACAAAAGAATGTGCTTCAGCTTAATTAGTGCCACTGCTCTTTTTTTCCAACTGTCATCTTTGCTTACTTTGACAGGATTTTTTTTAATGGCTGCAGATCAACCCAGGCTAAGGGGTTCTTCTTGCATCTTAGTTGCATCTTTCACAATAAAGCTTGAAGCTCTGTTGCTAATTTACTTAATATCAATGATACCAATATTTTGATAGAAAGGTTAAAATATTTGTAAAATACACAGCACATCACTTAAAAAAAAGTAGATCTGAGCTATTCAGACTGGGAACCGACATGCTATGCACAATTACAAGTGTCACTATTTAAATTTTCCTTGTTTAAAAGGGGTACCTTGTGTGCTCAGTGGACCAGAAACCCTGGACTGTGTGTCTATTAGTGTTGCCATTAATCATAACCTTCAATGCAGATCAATGCAAAATAATTTTGGCAGATAATTAGGCCAACACTGTTTCAGGAAACTTATTTTTAACAAGCAACAGATGAAGTGTCATGACTAAGATGCCCGGTGTCACTGGTTTATATGGCTGAAGGGTGACTGAGAGATTCCATGTAATTGCATGACACTACACTGTACATTTTGCCTGGGTATTTAACACTACACTGCACATTTTGCCTGGGTATTTCACACTACACTGCACATTTTGCCTGGGTATTTCACACCACACTGCACATTTTGCCTGGGTATTTCACACTACACTGCACATTTTGCCTGGGTATTTCACACTACACTGCACATTTTGCCTGGGTATTTCACACTACACTGTACATTTTACCCGGGTATTTCACACTACACTGCACATTTTGCCCGGGTATTTCACACTACACTGCACATTTTGCTCGGATATTTCACACTACACTGCACATTTTGCTCGGGTATTTATAATGACCTTGTACCCTTCTGATGATGATGTGTCAGATTAGAATGACAAATTATTAAAAAATAGACATAATAAAGACTCATATAATATCATATAATAAGACTCATATAAAAGCGATGAGAGACTTGCTTTTAATGTGTTCTGCTCTTGACTGATCAGGACTTGTATTACCTATCTAGTCCCAGGGTTTGATTTTCACCCAAAATGATTCACCACCAGTGTCTTTGAAATCTTAAATAAGTTGTGCAACCTTTGTGAAATCCCTGAAGGTAATGCAACAAAACTCTCAAACATATCCAGTGAGAGAGACAGTGTTAAAAACCATGGCTTAGACAATGGCAGGGGAAACTATTTTAGCTGAACTCTGGACTGAATTTACTTTTAATTGAATCTCCTGTGCAGATGGTCTGATGGCCATGTATATACATATTTTTTAATAATTTATTTTTATTTTTCCATTTTTTTCCCAATTTGGTAGCCAATCGTACCCTATGCAATTCAATTCCCCCCATGTAGCAACCGCTAGAGAATCGCGGCCGTCAGCCGGTAGTAGGAAAGAGCTCCGTGATTCCAACTCGCCCAGGGCCGTCTTATGTGCAACGATTCTCTCCGAGTCCCTCCCCCTACCCCGGGAGCAGCCGCCAATTGTCACTCCCTCCGGGCACTGGCCATACTCGGATTGGGCAGGACTGGGGATCGAGCCCCCGATCCTCAGGGCGCAACTGCACAAACTGAGAGTCTGCACTTTTACTGCTACACCACCGCGGCGGCCCGGCTATGTATATTATTAGTTATTCAGTGTCTCCTTCGGTCTCAAGTTATGATTGTTTCTGCCCTACTGCATTTACACATTATAGGGGGAATAATCTGCAACACAGAGACATACGGAGACAAATGAGGTTCTTCAGACACACAAAGGCCCATCTGTAGTCTTGTCAAGCACTTGGTTTGTTCGTTGGTCTTTAAGTGAAATCTTAAACAGTTTTTCTTCGCTTAACTTTAATTTCCTGCGGGATGACAGACCCACATATCTGTCACAGTAAAAATCTGTTTGACAAGGGCAGAGTCACAAACACATGCAGGCAGCTGCTAAGAGGGAAACACAGAGATGTCTCCTTTAATATTTACGGTAATGAAAACTTGCACAGAACCAGAATAGGAAATTTTTGCACAGTGGACATTACTGTACCTTGCGTCTGCAGACACAAAGTGCTGTGCACACCTATGTAAACAGAAATAGAAAGATATAAAACATTTTCCTACACTCTTCTTCTTAGTTTTTTCCACATATTTAGTGCGACATATTGTGACTGGTCATATCTATAATTCCATGTGATTTTGCTGGTGACAACCAAATTGTTTTTTGTTTTTTTCCCCCCACTGAAATGCTTTTGTGTTAGTAATTGCGCAATTTAAGGGAAATCACAATATGATCACAGGTCACAGCTCTGAACGCATACATAATGCAATACCACATTTGGAATAAAATTGCACCGTGGAAAATTCTCACTCTGTGCATAGAAGCAGATTGGATGTAACCTGTGGAGATACCCAGTGATGTGCATGACTGTTGCATGTCTGTCTGAAGGCCAACAGACAGCTGCAAGCACAGATGTATCAGCAAACAAGGCCTGAGAATAGCAAAATATTTTACTTACTATAGTACATCAGCTTGTCAATTACTGTAAGAACAAAATTGTACACCCTCTAGATGTGATATGTTTATGGGGTCTGCTTTCAACGATTTTGAATTTTAATTATGTAAGCATTACAGTATTGTGTTCCACTCTCATCCCATGCCACTTAATGTTGCTTTTATAAGACTGTGATTCAGTTGAATATGTGTAATTTTCATATATATGTGACTTTGTTCCCCTGTTTGTGTTGACTGATAATTATGCAGCTCTTAATGGTAATTGTTAGGCACTGTTTTACTGTTGACTTTTAGGCACTGTTTTGTTGTTCATAACTCTTTTAGAATGATGTCTGTTTATTGTATTGAACATGTGTTCTTGGTGTTTGCTGCTTCTGTGATACGTATATGTATGTAAATGCATCAGGTCATAACACTCTTCTCAGTTGCTCTGGAAAAGATTAATAAATATAGGAAATAAGTAAATCCTACCAAATGAATAAATATAGAAAAATTCTGGTACATTATTATTATTTTGAACTATTGTTTGTTTTCTACTGAAATATATACAACTCATTTCAAAAGGAAATTAATTGATTCCATAAAGCAGTGTGAATGCAAAAAGCTGAATATATAAAATAAGTGACTGAGATTGATAGTGACAGGATCAAGGCTAAATCTTCCACAGCAAAGCATGCTGACAGATGACAGGAGCAAGCCAAGAAGGAGAAATGCTGCAACTGATAATGTCAGCAAATCATGACCCAGGAAAAGACAAAGGATACATATGATTCCTTGATACCGGCAGAGTCAAACACCAGCACTCTCTCTCTCTCTCTCTCTCTCTCTCTCTCTCTCTCTATACACACAAATGTTTGTATATATTATATTATATTGTTGATTCTACAGCAACAATGTAAATTTAATTTATAATAAAAATAAAATACAAAATAAATACGCTCCAGCTCCACCACTTCACTCTGCTGCTGCAGGGCGACTTGCACTTCCCTCCCTCCATCTTAACAACTGCGGAGCTTCTCCACCCTAGCTCCCCAGTGGTGGAACAAACTCCCCACTCCGCTGTACACTGTCTGTTTTCCATCGTGGTCTGAAGACACACTTTTGCAGACTCCACCTCGACTAAACTACCTATCTAGGGTCAATTCTACAGTACTTGCCTCCTGTTTTTTTTTACAAACCAGAAAGGCAGTGACTGTGTTCCTATACCTTACCGACTTCGACGTCAATTAGCAACGACAATATCGAAGTACAGGAAAGCGGAAGTCCTGCGCTATTTATAGCCGACAGGAAACCGAACACAGGTGTGGGAAATAATGACTGGGCGAGATCCAAACACCGGGACGGAGACAGAAAAAATCAGATGGAGCGTCAGACGACGCCAAATCGAATAAAAACTGCAGAAACAACAGAGGCTGCCAATAACCATGACAGTCTAGTGGTCGCAGACTTCAGGCAGTCATCGAATGCAAAGGATTAGCAACCAAGTACTAAATATGATGACGTTATTTAAAATCATGTTATTTTGTCCCATTACTTGTAAATATGCTTAAATTAAATGAATACATTTAATTTAAAATAAATCAAATTAAAAGCTGACAGTCTGCATATGAACATCATGTTCATTGTTTCATTTCAAATCAAATGAGCTGGAGTACAGTGCCAAAACATCAAAAATTGTGTCACCATCCAAATACTTACGGACTGCACTGTGTGTTTGTGTTTTTGTGAGTGTGTGTGTGTATGTGTATGTGTGTGCGTGTGTGTGTGCGTGTGCATGTGCGTGTGTGTGTGTGTATACAATCATGCGCACACACAGCAGGAGATCCTTTTGGAAGCCAGCAGCATTATTATTATAGTTTTATTATAGTAGTTATCAAGAGTAATTTGCAAGGATGGGAGATTTTCAAATGAAGCACAAAAAAGGGCATGATGGATGAAGGAGGAGGTAAATAAGACAAATGGAAATGCACGCTTGAGATATATGGCCCACGGAGCTGTAGTCAATTCTGCGACTGGGAGAATGATTTTTTTGATGAATGAATGCATTATTCAGTACTCCGGATAAAACATGTTTCATATCTTGTCTTGGTGCCAAAAATGTCCCTGCAAAAAAAAAGATAAATAAATAAAACCCAGAGCATGCCAAACTTTACATGCCCATCCACAGGGGCAGAAAGGTACTTTACATGCCCATCCACAGGGGCAGAAAGGTACTTTACATGCCCATCCACAGGGGCAGAAAGGTACTTTACATGCCCATCCACAGGGGCAGAAAGGTACTTTGTTTGGACATTGCTGATGTGATTGTCATTCTCCTCCAATATTTTATAGTCATATTTAATCAAATTTTTAATTACAATGAATAAATGATATGCACACAACAAACATGAAAAATATAAATACAATATATATCTAGAGAAATCTAGAACAGCTATGGCCAAACCTTTGTATATTGAAATTGATTAATTATGCAATATATTTATTTGACAGTTTGACAGAACATTTTCAAGACAATATCCAGTAATCTATATACCTTTGTTAGGCAGAAAAGCTGAATTGAACATAATATAAGGGTGCTTGTAACAGAATTAACACATACATTATCAGAACACAGGATTTTAAATGAAGACAATTTTAATGTTTTCTGTGTCCAACTAACAGGCCATTTTTCCTGCAACTAGCAGGCAATCCATACTGCAAATTTTTATACATTTCCTTCTGAGAATGCATAATGTGCACATAACTCACATGACCCTTGAAAGAATTTAAATCGATCCTAAAAGAGCTATGACCAAACCTCAAACCTCTGTACACTGAAAGCCATTCATTTTGCCGTCATGTGGAAGTTGAAGCATTTTCGGAAATCGAATTTCGCCAAACGCTACATGCAACGGAACAAGTGTGTAGGGTTGTGGTACCCAAAAACATGCCTTTCACTTTGATACATTTATGACTGTTACTAATTTCATAACCAGATTGCATAACCTGTTGCTTGAAGAAAATGCTTGTTAATCAGCAATTTCACACTCACTTATTTTGTATTGTACATATTGTGTATATATTGTAATTTATATTGTACATGTTCTCCTTATGTATCTGTATGATCTCTTTCCACGTTATTGCCCTTTTGGACCAGCATTCCCTGGCAAAACTGATTATTTATGTCTTTGGGATGACCTAGCAGAATAAAGGTTAAGTAATACTGTCAAACAGTGCACAATAAACTGTCTGAATATTCTCTACAGAATATTCAATAAAATTTTAATTGTAGCACTTTACAGTGGCACTCATTAAGACTATTTACAGAAAACCAGGAAATAGGAAGACATAGCAAAGACAGAGTCCGAGAGTGAGGTTAAAAAAACTAATATTGAGAGGAGAAAGTAATTACCAAAGGAAGCTAATATTAACACTTCCTTTGATAATAACTTTTAAAAGTAGTGGTATTGAGAGAAGTTATTTATTTACCCAACTGGGCTAGACTGCTATTCATACCCAAAATTGGAAAAAAACATTAAGGCTAGCCAAACATGAATCCCTTTTCAATTTGTATTTCATTACTCTCCATTGCCCTCTGGTGAGTTATCTGAGAAATTCCGTTTCTGGGACACCTGAACCATATCTAATTTCCTGTTACTTACTTTTTTTTCCCCTTGGCAAGCAATGAGTGGGAGAAGACATTATACGTATATGCCCTGTTGATCTCCATCCAGAGACATGTGATGTGCGCAGAATGAAAACTATGATGTATGGTTGCTTTTTTCTATATGGTAATGTTATTATTACCTAAATTATTTAAAGGTCCCCTTTAAAATATGTTTAAAAATGAAGTACATGTTAAGAAATGTGAATGTATATATATATATATATATATATATATATATATATATATACAACAAAAAACATGTTTCAAGTGAAAAGTTTGGCTTGGTCAAAAGCTGCAAAAGACAAAAGACAAATTCATATTCAAATGAGCACCACCAAGCCAAACTTCAGCTCTCTACACTATCAAGTATTTTCTGTAATTTATTTTATTTTTATTTTTTTACATCTGACATCTATACAGTTCTGTAGCTATGTTGGTCTATTTAAAACAACATGTTCTCATCACTGGGCAGATTTGTTCGAAACCTGTCTGTGTACGAAACAGAGTCCAATATACAATAAATATTCAATTTATACTTTCACCTATTGTTTTTATTTCTACCCTTTGAACACCATTATGTATGACATATCAGGACAACTAAGCTTACATGTTATGCTATGAGTGAAATCTTATAGGCTACTATGGTGCATGTCAACAGTGTATGGTTTCATATATTTCATACTATTTAGGTGTGCATGAGTGATTTTCATGGGTGGTGGTATAAGCCTTGGCCACATGTCCAGTATAGGGTAATCCTTGTATGGACGATTCTAATTGGCAAATTAAGAGCATAATCTAAGTCACAATGAAAAACTGCTGTATGTATGCACTCAAGCAGCAGGTGATATTTAGTTTACATGTGTGTACACAGTCTGCTGTGTAAATTAATCAGCATAATCCACACATATATACTTATGTGCTATCCTTAATATATTAATGTGCATTATAGATCTATAGCCTGTCCAGAACTACTCTAGTGGGACTTCTATAATGCAGCAGTTGTAGATCACCTATCACTCAGGGTATCACTCACAAGAGGATGAATTAGGCTTTTTGAGAGAAGGTTTGAACCAATCTGCCCAGTGCTGAGTACATGTTGTTTGAAATACAGTAGTCCAACATAGTTACAGAACTGTATATCAGTCAGATTTAAATGGCTGTAAATCATCAAGGGTCTGCGGTATCAAACTAGCCTCAAACCATCACTCTGCTGCCAGATATGCAGTAGATATGGATGGATCACGTTAAGGGTTGTTTCTCCTGACAAATTTTCCTATTGAACTCATTTAAGTCAGGAGAAGAAACCCTTCAAGTTATCCATCCATATCTACTGTATTTCTGGCAGCAGAGTGGTGATTTAAGGCTTGTTTGATACGTCAGACCCTTGATGACTTACATCCATTTAGCCAGCCATGTGTTCCATACTGTTCCAGTGTAATTTACAGCTAAATCTAGTCCGATCCCTCAATTCCCATAGAGATCCATTCAAATGCAGAGACGTTATAGTATCGCTTGTACGAGTACCAGAAAATAAGATATCAAGAGTCTTTTGATGTTGTTGGGTAACAGGCATCAGGAAGTCATGGCATGCAAAGCCAAAGGATATGCGACCAAATATCAAAAATTTAAAGGCACAGTCAACGTAGTGTATGTAAACTTCTGACCCACTGGAAATAATCGGTCTGTAAACAATTGTTGGGAAAATTACTTGTGTCATGCACAAAGTAGATGTCCTAACTGACTTGCCAACACTATAGTTTGCTAACATGAAATCTGTGGAGTGGTTAAAAATTAGTTTTAATGACTTCAACCTAAGTGTATGTAAAAATCCGACTTCAACTGTATATATATTTTTATTTTATTTTTTTGTTTTTCAAACAAATAATCCTAACCAAGAGGGTCATCTGTGCCTGTGCCATTTTTTAAAGCAATTTCATACTAAATATCACATGATACCAGGAAAGGGAAGTGATTACAATGAGGTGCTTGAAATTATAAATTGCCCCAGCCAACCAAATCTAGTGGCAGAGATCTGCTACCACAAATCGGATTGCAGCAAGCCTATGCCACATACTGTATGTAAGCTAACTAAATTTTCCATATGCTCCATCGGAGATGGAATTGAGTCTACAGCAACAGTAAAAACATTTTCTAATGCCATTATCTTGAAATGTAATCCAAATTGAAAGGCTGTGTAACACAATAATTTTATACAGAGTTGAATAGAATCATTTGGTGATGTCTTCTGTCAGATCAGCCACTGATCCTTGAGATTATTGACTGAAAGCACCGTTGAACTTTTGTCTCAGTGGAACTTACAGCACCTGGTTAAATAAAAGTCTATAAATAAATGTAGCAAGCATCACATGTTTACATGTCCATCGAATTAGTTTCCCAAAATTATGGTACAGTAGTATGGTGTAGTTTACGTTTGATAAACTCAACTTTTTCGGTTCCATATTGTAGGTGATCTTTTTTATCTGATAACCATGTGGGCATTAGTATTTTTTACTATAGCCAAGACCACACTACAAACTGTAGTAGGCCTCTCCATACACAGAACAAATGGTGGTCTTCATTTAACACCCTATTGTGTTTATATGAATCTGTGGTCTCATATGAATACTATGGGGTGTTAAATGTACACCAGCAGTGTTAAATTTACATTGACATTTTTGCTGTGATATTGCTATAAAATCCAGTTTTTTCAAACAAGACTCAGAAATGGTGCCATTTCATTTAACTTTTAATGTTGCACATTGAGTATTTAATTGGAACGTTGCATACATCTCTTTATTTGCCCCATAGATTGAATATGAAAAACGTCCAAGCCAACAATTACCCATGACACCATCCCTAACACGTATGTGTGCTTTGAATTAAATTGTAGCATCAAGAAATATGCAAAGCACATTCACACCAAATGCTCAATTAATCTACAGCAAGAATACAGCTTATATGACCCCACCATCTTAAACAGCGGCAGCATGCACGATAAAGGAGGTGTTGTAAGTGTTACACGTAATGGACAAAATGCGTCCTGATGGACGGAGCGCACACAACGAGGATCACTGATGTGCTCAGAATAAGTGACTTCGAAGCGGTTAGCAGGCACATTCTAACGCACACAAGAAAAGGGAGACTGGGGAAAGGGAGACACAGAGGGCGACACTGTTGTGCGTTAACCACACTTGAAGATACAATTTTTGGATTACAAAAAAGGAGAAAAACAATTATTCGTGCAAAAAAAAAATAAAGACAGTAACGCATCTCTAAAGTTTGTAAGTAAAGGGCATTTCCCGTGGTATGTAATTGACAAAAAATGATGAATGAACGATTTACAGGGAAGGGATGAATGAACGAAAACCATGAATAAGGACCGTGGGTACTTGTGAATGGGTAGCTACAGCGCAGCTGTTTCTTCCAAACTCGTGGAAGGAGTGTAACAGTAGGCTACAATGATACACTATATCGATAGTCCTAGAAAAAGGAGAAAAAGAAAATGTACAATTGAAGAACAATGTCAAGGACAATGTTTCATTACATTTAGTACATGGATAGTTAACATAGGCACTTTGATTGTACTTCTCGAAGCATTCTTATGAGTTGAATGGAACATTATCAGTTTTCATTTAGTGTAAATCGAAACACAATGTGACAGAAGAGAACCGACCTAAAATATGTCCTCTTGTTATTATTTCGACGGCACAAATTGAGGAAAGTCGTTGCATTTTGAAGTCGATTCATCAATATAAGAAAATGATACTGGTACTGAACAGATGTGAAATCACTCTTCTGATAACAGTGTTCCTAAGGTCTCGCGATTGTATCGCTTATAGGCTAATATAGAAAATTATTCTCCGAGGAAGCGCAACGTTTTGGTTTTATTGCTGCCTGTACGTTATGATAGCTTACTTATGATTTTTTTTTTTTTTTTACTAAACTGTACTAGGCGTTGGATCCAACTTGTGGCGATTGAAGACATACCGAAAGCAATCAAATGTGTTATATGGTTCACTGATAGCACTTTAGTTCAATATTATCAGCGTGAGAACGCTGTCATTCTTAACTCACCCCGTCGGAAGATGAACTGAGGATGGCCGAGGGAAGTAATCCCCCGTTGAAAAACATTTCATCTAGAGAAGGGGGCCACCAGGATCTCCCATTCCCCTGGGCGGTAACCGTACTGGCCAGTGTCCTGATCACCACGATCGTAGTCGATATTTTGGGCAACCTGTTGGTGATCATCTCTGTCTTCAGAAACAAGAAACTCAGGAAAGCAGGTAAACCTTACGTTTCAGTTTGGCTTTTATTATCACAAGAAATGTTTTCTCTCCCTCTCTGTGCACCTTCATTATAGCCCAATCAGAAGACGACGCTAATAAAATTAGCTTTAAGGTGTTTATTTTCGCAACCTTTTGAATACATTATATAATTTACTACACTACACTGACATAAACCGTAGATGTATTAGTCTGTAATATATCAAATCGTGAATTGAGAGGACAATCAGTAATTAGTCAAAGGTTTCATCAGTTCCCATGGGCTAACTTTTGGTGCTCCCTTTTCAAACTGCCTGTCAATTTACCTGCGATTTTACTTGCATGCACGAAGCGACTGAACATATTCCAGTATTTGCCTTCCTGGTAGTCCTATCTTCATATTAGGCTAACGGGAGACAAATTGTTTAATTAAATGTTTTTCATAAATATCTATAGGCCTACTGTAACTGGGCTACTTCCTCTAGTAGCTACCTGGTATTGAATTTATATTAGTGGCTACTGGTCTGTGAGAAAAACACCCTTTAACTACAACTTATGGCCGGACGATATATTTTCTTTTTCATTGAGCTAAGCATATGTGTGATATAAGTGTGATACCAATAAATCACATCTGTCTTGTGTTTGCAATGTTGGTTCAACTATTTTTCGTTTAAAGAACGTATTCAAAACATATCCTGAAAATGAAATAGTAAATTAACTTGACACAACCATATTATAAAGACAATGGATATATTGAGGATACATCGACAATATTTTGCTTTTCAAACCGGTCAGTGACATTCCTGTTTTATGGCTATTGTAGGATAGTCCATATTATTGATGAGAGCTGAGGTAAGCTACAGTGTAAAATATGATGGTTCCAGTGGTGATGACCTTCTCACAATGTACACTTGACTTCAACCTAAGAATTTACAGATACTAAATTCAATAAGGAAGTACTGGCCAGCTAATCATTATTCCATTGTGGTTATTTGTTGTGGCTAAGTTGCAATGCAATGTTTTTGACCATGTTAAACTTAATAGCATTGTCATAATGTTGTTACACAGAATAACCACAACATTCTTTTACGAAAAGGCAGAAAAACTGCTTCCATAATGTAACTACGTTAAACTCTACATTTTAGTTTTAATGCTTTATAGTTTTAATATGTTTTGTGCTGGTTCACCAGACAGTCCTAGCTGCAGTGGACCAGAGGAAGGCATGCTGGCATGACTGCCCCATGACATCAGCTCTACTTCCCCCAGAAGGCAATGCTCTTGTGTGTTTATCTGATTCTGCATTTGCAATTGCCAGTGTTCACACTATGGTGTATTGACATTATATTATTCGGCAACACACCATGATGTGCCATTCTCATTTCGGGTTGTACACCATATAACCAAATGTATGTGGACACCCCTTGGTCTGGTTCAGGCTAGTTCCAGTGAAGGCACATCTTAACACTACAATGACATTCTAGACGATTCTGGGTTTCCAAATTTGTGGCAACAGTTTGGGGAAGGCCCTTTCCTGTTTCAGAATGACAATGCCCCCATGCACAAATAGAGGTCCATACAGAAATGGTTTGTCGAGATTGGTATGGAAGAACTTGACTGGCCTGCACAGAGCCCTGATCTCAACCCCATCGAACACCATTGGGATCAATTGGAAAGCCGACTGTTAGCCAGGCCTAATAGCCCCACATCAGTGCCCGACCTCACTAATGCTCTTCTGACTGAATGGAAACAAATCCATGCAGCAATATACCAGCATCTAGTGGAAAGCCTTCTCAGGAGAGTGGAGGCTGTTATAGCAGCAAATGGGGACCAATTCCATATTGATGTCCATGATTTTGAAATGAGATGTTGGATGAGCAGGTGTCCATATACTTTTGGCCATGTACTGTATCTCAATATTTAGTTGCTAGGAATTATATTTTAAAAGGGAATTTACTAAACTATTTTTTGCTATGGATTAGATTTGTTTCCATGTTCCTGAGCCTATAACTCATTTTGGTTTGGTTTGTATGAAGCATCACTCTCCCATCAGCAGTATAAAGGTTCGGAATCAGTATTATAACAGTTGAGGGTAAACTTGTCTTCTCTTCTTAATGTACTGTAATGGTATTTTACTCTTGCTTTCAATTGGCTTGTTTTGGTCATTGTTTGGTGTGTTGTGCATAGGCACATCCACTTTCAAAAAACATAAATGGATGTTCTTTTGAGAATGTCAAGGTCAGTAAGCAAATCATTTAGAAACTTCTTCAGGCAAGCATCAATTAATCTTCAGCACTTCCTGAGGACATCTTATTGTACTTCCCTCAGAAATCTTCCACTTCAATTCATCTTTCTTGCAGTGTATCAAAAGACATTACCTTGCTATGTATTAGTTTACTATAAAACATTTGTAAGATACAATTGTTGTGTTTTTCCACAGCTACACAATGCTTCCTTCAATTCCACATTCCGGGCACAAATAGCCCATTCCATATAAGCAAACGAAAGAAAAAAAAATAATTGAATGCTCTGAAAAGCTGCTGTCTGTATAAAGGCAGTCATATTGGATGTGACCTCGGAACTCAAGCTGTGGAAGTATTTACACGTATCAAAACAATATAACTGGAGTCTTCCTTTACTTGTTATTTGTTTTTCTTCCTCGCACTGCTCTTCACATTATTTCACATAGATATCATTTTTGGAGAATAATTGGGCAACATGCTGTACATTTGTGTCAATTAGCATCATCCAACACAGCAAAAATATTTAACACCCTATGGTGTTTATATGAGACCGTGTTTTCATATAAACACCCTAGGGTGTTAAATGTACACCAGTAGTGTTAGATTTACATTGGAATTTTTGCTGTGAATAGTTTTTTGGGAACTACTGATACCCAGAGTGATAGATTCATGAGTTAATTCAACTCAAGTATATGATGAGTCGTTATTTCATCAATAATACATAATTGTTACGAAACTATAGTGCATGCTTATTCACTATTTTATCTTTTCATTAAAATATTATTTTGTATTAATCGCTAAAGTCGCTAAAATATATCATTTTTTAATTACCATTTCATAAATAACAGGGTTGGCATTGTGTCAACGGTTGACATTATCAAGATATTTGTTTAGAAAGGTTCTTTATAAATACTGAATCTTGTTGTTTTAAATTAGTGTGATGTTCTAGAGTAAGTGGTATGTGTATTTTCTTCTTTAGGTGAATATGAATAATCATGGGTTAATTTAGGATAAGAAAGTAAATAAAATTCTTGACTGTGTTTAATTAGATTTTGAGACCTGAAGTGACAGGCACGTATGAAAACTGTTGTTGTAAAACATTTAAAAAAAAACCTATTAGGAAACAATTAAAAAGCACAGAATAAGCATTTTATTAAGTAACTATCAATTTTTTATTATTTCAGTTTAAATTCCCCTACTGTATACGCCCAACTGAACTGCTATAACAAGCACAAGTAGAACATGACGTTTTCATTTGACAATTAAAAAACTAGAAAATATTTTGTTAAAAGAGATTGTAAAATCATAAAATAGACTGTAAAACATACTTATTCTGTCATTAACTCTGCAAAATATTTCATAAAACAGAACTTGAAAACACGTCCATTATATTTTCATAAAATATATATTTTTTTAGATACCAACTTGAAAAATAAATTGGAATAAATTTACTTGAAAAGTATGGATCATATGGATGTAATCCACTTCCATATGATGTGCAGTAACAGGCTTAGGTGGTGGAATCAAGCAAATGATGTAATTGAAGATGTAACAGATCATGTAATCTCTTGCAGGCTATAAGAAACGCTTTACCCCAACACGGTGCATACAGTTCACCTATGTGTGACCTTCAGTGGCAATACATATGCCAGGGGAAAACTCTTCATCATACAACTTTCCTAAAACTTGTATATTCCCACTGAATTTCTCCTGACTCTGAAGTGGATGTTGCAGGCGTCTTGAAGTTGAACTCCTGGGTATTGAAGCAATCCATCGGACTTTCTCCACAACAGCACACATGCAGCTCACGTTCCGGTAGATCATCGGGGGATGTGGTCACAACATGATGGATCCACATAGTTGCGGGAAATGCAGGGATATTGGCTGACATATTTGCCACTGCCTTGTCGATGGACTGCTCACATAGAAAAGCTTAACAGATGTGTTGGTGTTTTCCTGGGCTTTAAAGAGTTTCTGAGAATTTGGTAGAATTTGTGCTAACCAGAGGATCAGATGTACGCTTTAACACTCCTCCAGCTCCATCAGGAGCTCCCTTTCTTTGACTGGCTTCAAAAAAGTTATATGTTCCATTTTTAAAATCATTTTTCTCAAATGTGGTTCTAAACAGAAATAAATTTCCTTTCTGCCTGTACTGGGTAGAGGGGCCGTCACAAAAAAAGTTAAGCATTGACAGATCAGGGTGGCGTAGTTTAATGTAGGCTAATGTAGGACTGGGCTAAGGGGTTTCCATATTGCTGGAGAACCTTTCGGTACAAATTTCCACAGAAGCAAGCGTTCCTGGTAGTATATATCTATGGTACACAAACCGACCTGCCAACATTTTGCTAGCCTTTTCTGGTAGTTTGCTAACAACACTGAAGAAAATAGTACTTTTATAAGTAATTTTAATTACTTAATTATTTATTAATTAAAAAAGAAAATACATATGAGGACATTACATCTTTCATGGAAAGGTTTTCGATCTGCAGTCACCACATTCTCCATACATGCGTGCACTCTTTCTTGGATGTGTCACGTGATCTCTTCAGTAAGCCTTTCTAGGGTGTTGCTGTTGATGAGCAGCATCCTACCATCTGTTAGAGCTTCCCAGCCACAATATTCAAGTTCTCATGCAGTTTGCACATGCATGTATCTCTGTCAGAGATGGCAGGATGTACAACCCAGAGTGGGTGGAGCTGGCAAAATGTAGGGTAGGAAAAGGATATTTGTGCATTCTCTAACAATAATCTCCTATAGAAGGAATTCTATAGTCTCCTGAAGGAATTGCTTCTGGAGCTTGCATTTCTTTTTGTTTTGTCACAGACTGCTTTTTACTTTCTACTCATAGAATAAGTAGGGGGGGTCACAGGGGTTTTCTTTCAACTTCTTAAATTATAGAGGAAGCAAGATATAAGGTTTTATTTTCAAGGGGCTGTAGCCTAGCTAGCCTATACACAACTACACTACATTGCTATCATGGACTAGTAACATTAGAATGTTTGAACAGTTTGCCCACATTTTGGTATGTGAAGAGCAGTATCCTCTGGTGTTATGTCCCTTTTCACTTTATTCCACACAACCTTACATATGGTTTCGTACTTGCTGGTGTCAACAATGCACTCCCAGTAAAGAGAAGTAGTGCGCCATGGTTGCAGTTATGTGTAATGTACATGAAAGATAATATACTGGGCACTGAGAGAAGGGACGTCATGTTTTACCAAGTATGAAATGTAATGCAAATGGTCTTTTTAAGCCTAGATCAATATGTTTTTGTGTATTTTTCACCTTTGTAGAATTTGGTAGAAAGCGCCATTTAAATGATGCCATTTTTCAACCCGGACCTTATTGAAAGGTTGTTTCCCATCATTTATAATTATGCATAGCACAACCTCACTGATAGCCTTATTATAGACAAATTTACCTTTTAGCCACAGCTTCTCTGTTGGATTCCATGGGGTTCAATGGGGCAAGTGGTTTGGCCTTCAAAAACCACAATAAACTCCTTTTAGAAAACAGAAAAATCACAGTATACTCACACGTCTCTTTGTTTATTCTCGTTTAGTCTCACTTGAATTACAGTAATATCATATTTTATTTGGAACTATTTCTTGCAATTGCAGCAGTACATCCCCATTTGTAAACTTCCGCACTAGATTTCTGGAGAGCAGAAAGTTGTAGCCTGGCAGCAGCCCCATAGAAGAAGAGGAACTCAGTGTTGTTGTCAGCTAGCTTCTCTTTTATTTCAGCATGCATGTAGCCAAGAGAAGGGATTTGCAGAAGTGCAGAATTAATTCAATAAACCTGATATAAAGGTTTGGTAGAACATAGGTTTGGCCCATTCTCTGGTAGAATAAACATAAAAAAGGCATGTCTGAGAATACTGTGAGTTTCATGTTTTCTAAAAGATTTATTGTGTTTTTTGAAGGCCTAACTAATTGCCCCACTCAACCCTGCTGAAACCCACCGAGAAGCTGTGGTTAAAAGGAACATTTCTCGATAATCAGTGAGATTTTGCTATGCACGATTATAAATTATTTTAAACAACCTTTCAAATAAGGTCCTAGTTGAAAAATGGCGAACCTACCTTTTTACAAGCAGTTTTCTCCCCACGTGCAAGCCCCCTAGGTGTATGCCCAACTGAACCCCTCCAATTTTCAATGCAAACTTATGCCCTTGACTCACATCATCTCCGTCATAAAAGGCAGTGACACTACTTTTAACATCTGTAAATGTACAGTCACATTTTGTTCTTGTGAATGTATGTGGCTGCTCAGCCATGCTCCTCCACTGCCTAGCTTCTTTTATCCCAACACCTGTCTTGCAGCTTGTATTTTCTGATGATCTTTCCTGTCACCAGCTTTCTGATTGTTTGCCTCTCTCGTTGCTTTCTTGTTTGCTTACATTTACTTAATTTGTTTTTATTTCACCAAACAATACCTTGTGGTACAAGAATTCTCTCTTCGCAGGAGGATTTTCATGTAGCTTAAGGTATTTTGTTTGTGATCTAGGAGAGTCTGATTTCTTCAGCAACCAAAAATATCTCTTCTTATATTTTTCTTTTCTTTTATCATTCCCTTTTGGTCTTTTTATTCCTGTTTCCTGTAACATGCATTAACAGTGTTTAACCCATAGTAATGCAATCATTTAAATGAATATATATTAGATATTCAAGTTTTTATTAACACATAGTAATACAATGATTTAAATGAATACATATTAGATATTCAAATGTATTAACTTGGTTAATGATTAAAACGTGTTAAGGGGGTCCCTCTTCCTAACCAATTTTGGTAGGGTCCTTTTTCCTAACCAGTGCTTGTAAATAAGTTCATTTTGGGGAAATAAATCTATTAAATTCTGACCTTGACTGCCCTGCCTGAAGAAAGACTGGTATGGTTGTTCAGGTAGGGTTGTTCAGGTAGGGTTGTTCAGGTAGCGTTGTTCAGGTAGGGTTGTTCAGGTAGCGTTGTTCAGGTGTGGTTGTTCAGGTAGCGTTGTTCAGGTAGGGTTGTTCAGGTAGCGTTGTTCAGGTAGGGTTGTTCAGGTAGGGTTGTTCAGGTAGCATTGTTCAGGTAGCATTGTTCAGGTAGGGTTGTTCAGGTATGGTTGTTCAGGTAGGGTTGTTCAGGTATGGTTGTTCAGGTAGGGTTGTTCAGGTAGGGTTGTTCTGGAATTAAGTGGTGTTTGCATGGTGTTGTACTTCCTAATTGCTTTGAATCATTCCCTGAAGGATAAATTGTTGGCATGTTAGAATAAAATTATAGCTCTTTAGAACTTCAGTGTCAAATAGGTCCTTATAATTCAGTAATGCAAAAACACTTATATCTCCAACAAGTACAGGCCAGTTAACACCTTCAGTTGAGGCAATTTGAGGAAACGTGATGTTTCCTGGTGTTTTTGAGCAGCATTAACCTGAAAGAAGCAGAAATGGAACGTTTTTTTTTTTCATTAAAGAAAAAAGCAAGATCAATTAATGGGAAACATAGACAGGGGGTGCGTCCCAATAGTTGAAAAATGCAACCTTTCTTCCTCCACTACCACTCCTCTACTCTGTGCCCCGGAAACGGATCTTTCTGTTTTAATCTAATGTTGCTGATTACATCTTAATTACGTATGAATGGTTACATATTAATTAATGTCTTGACGCAAACCACAATGTCAGGTACATTGTATATTGTACATGTAAATACTTGTACTGAAAACGTTCAGGCAGTTTTGCATATTTCCGGGTAGGAGATGAGTGGTAGTGGGGGAGTGGAGGTGGGGAGGTGGGGAGTGAAGAATATTGGGACGCACCCAGGGACTATAATATAATCCACGCTTAACACATCATGGATGATGTTTTTAGCCTCCTTTCACTTGAATGGGGATAGTTTATCAATGAGTCTAGGAGAGCAGCCTAAAATGGCTGTGGCAATGTATGGAGCTTACATATAATGAAAGATTGCCTGACTGCATTTTGCCTGTCATGGAAAACAACAGATCAAACATGCTTCTAAGGGAAAGTTGATGGCTGCTTTAGTGACGGAAATGGACTAGCATTAGGCTCATAATTGCCATCATTCATTCCAGTGCAGAACCACTCTAATGGAATTGACACATGACTTCAATCAGAATTTACTTTGCATTCTTTAGTGAGCATACCAATTCATTACCGAATGCCTAAGGTGCATTAATGAATTTACAGCGGATGATTGTAGTTTAATCAACCCCTGCCACTTATGGTGGACCACTGGAGGATAAGGACATGATGCATGTGTGTGGCCTCTCCTTAACAGTTGCGCTTAAACAGATCAATAACTCCCTTTGCTTTTGGCTATGTCCTACTCTTGAAGACCAGGGGAATAGTGACAGAATGCATTCACAGAACCACCCTGCCTTGTGGCTAGGAATGGAGCCAATTGATCGGCCCAGATCGGTATCGGCTAATTTCCCTTCCATGTGACTCAATCGGCAGTCCCTGAAATCACTGATACTCTTAACCGATCTTAAATGTGCTTGTTATAATCTAACTGTATGCCTTATTTAAATAGGCCTACGTCAATCTTGTGAGAGCAAAAGAAAGAAAAAAACAAAGAAAAAAGAAACTAAATTTTAAATAAAAAAATCTCACATGCAAAGTGATACTATTCATTCCAATTCTGTTAGGTGAACAATAGATTAGGCTGCACCCAATCTTGCCATTTTTTCAGAACATGTGCCTTTAAATACACATTTTAAAAAAGAAAACAAAGGCACATATAGAATGATTGTGTGCGCTGAAATTCCACTTACTGGCCATCAAAATCATTATTGTATTTATGCTAGTTTGTTGTTGTAAGGGGGGAGAGTAGGGTCAGAGCGACAGAAGGAATCTAAAAGTCTTCATGAATGAAGGCCACTGGAATGGAAGAATCGTCCGTACAAGGGAAAGGAATAAAATGACAAAATAAACAGTCTCCCACTCTCGATATCAGAGGGCAAATAGGGGAGAGACTGGAAACAGGGAGAGAATAAAGCAACCCGCAAAAAAACGGGCAAATAAACTCGTAGAGTTGAGAACCGACAAAACAAAAGAAACTAAACTAAGCCTCTCGCTATCATTAAGAGAGCAGTCAAATAGAAGCAGCACAACCCGCAAATAAACGGGCGAATAAACTCGTAGAATCGAGTATCGACAAAACAAAACCTCTCGCTCTCATTAAGAGAACAGACAAAGAGAGGCAGCAAGAGAATGGTAAAACAAAACACTGTCTAAGCAAACTAACAAAGACAACGAAGAAAATAAAAGACGAACAATGCTACAGAGAAGGAAGAAACTCCTAAAGAAACTCTAAAGCACTGTCGGCCTGACCCGCGTTACACCCAAAATAAGGCTATGGTGTAAAGCGGTCTTCCTAAAGTACCTGTTCCTATACCGTACCGGCTTTGTATAGAAATAAAATAAATACAGAAGCACCGAACAGCCTTAAATAGCCGGCAGGTGATAATGACAAGTGAAGCAACTGAGTGCCGAGAAACAACGAAACCCCGAAACGGAGACGGAAAAAATCTGATAGATCGCCCCAGAGCCGCCTTGGGGAAGGACGACCACAGAAACAGGAGAAAAATCATGACAGTTGTTTGTATTTTTAAATTGAATAGATAGAATTTTCTTGAATTAAAAGCTGTGCAAATGTTCCAGAGGTTTGTTGTTACTGTTAGTTCAGAAATGCATCTTGTTGGACTGTTCATTTGACTTTTTTAAAGGTGCACTATGCAGGATTTTTACCTAGAAAATATTATAAAATAACCATGCTCAGTCATATCTATGGAGCACTGGCAATCTCTGTATAAATTATTTTTTGCCGAAACTTTGCTCCTTTGCCTGGATTTATTCTAAGATGTGTGCGGGACGTTTCTGGGTGTGGCGCTCTTTTCTGTGTGGGATGGGGTGGGTCTGGCTACACAGCCTGTGGGGTGGGATCAGATTACTTTCAGCTGAGCTTTTTTTGCCAGCTAGCTAGCTACTGTAATGGCAGTGAAGAAGTGGAGGTACACAGCAAAGCCAACACAACAAGCCTGCAGGGCGCAATCAAGAAGCGGAATCAATCTAGATTTGCTTTTCCTCCAAGGGTGAAGTTTAGCAAGGGAATGAAAAGCGACGGGGAGTTGCAGTGTTTTCTGTTTTCCGTCTTTACATCCCAGTTCTAAATTAAGGTTCAGAATAACATTTGCTAAATACTAACAAGGAAAAACACCACAAGATAGCTGAGCTGTTGCGTAGCTACCATACAGTAGCCTACAGTAACAATGTTCCTACAAGGCGCTCTTATAGTGTAAAAATAGTTTCACCTGCTGAATCTGAAGAATACGCTCAGTTGTATATAATAAGCGTGCTTTATTCTGTGTTCCAGTGTCTACTCTTGGCAGTCTGTTTGATGAGCCCGGGTACATTTTTCTTTATATGCACTGTTCCATACTGAGAGCGCCTTCAATCTTTTATATGCTTTGGCTGAAGCTTGCAGGAACCTTTATTTAATTGTTATAACACTGCTAAATTACAGTTACCATCCATATGGAACAATGCATGTTGCTCAAAATGTTATTTTAATTTTATCTTCGCTTGACATGCTCAAGCGTATTTCTTGCCCTTAACGAAGATGAGTGGATGGAGGAGACTTCTTTGATTGTAAAGACAGGACCATAGCAAGGTGAAAAATCCTGCATTGTGCACCTTTCATTTAGAGTGGTCTTCTCAATAAATAATTACAATCCTAAAATCTGCTCCATGCATTTCATAAAGCATAATAATAATAAAATATATTTAAAATAAAATAAATCTGTATCGGTATCGGCCAATCCTTAAAGAAAATATACTGCATATATTAAATAATGTGTTTGGTATCGGCCCTCAAAAATCCTAAACAGCATTCCTACTTGTGGCTCAGTCCTCAACTCCTAAGACACCACACTATATGCCCCTGTGGACCAATATTGCTGTCATGTAGAGCTAATTTATCATGTAGTTCCATTGAGAGTATCATGTTATATGGATTAACAAAGAAGACCGTATCTATTCTATGAATAGTTGACATCATGCACATTAGTTTATACACATCAATGATGTTCACCAAATTTGACATATAATTGTAGACATTGTTCCAGAACACATTTTCTAATTGAAATGTTTTTTGTTTTTTTATGTATATAGATTTTCTATAGATAGTTTTTTTTACCAATTGTTTAATGTACAAACCCCAATTCCAAAAAAGTTTGGATAGGATGTAAAATGCACATAAAAGCAGAAAGCAGTGATTTGTAAAGTCTCTTTTACATATATTTAATTAAAAATGATCATTTAAAAAAGATATTTAATGTTTTACCTTATCAATCAACTTTATAGTTAAAAAAAAAACCTGTTGGGAACATTCCACAGGTAAACAGGTGATGCTATCATGACTGGGTATAAAATGATATCAAAGTACTCTTTATATCTTATTTTCAGGTACTCCTACAAGTTTCTAGATATCTCTGTGCCCTTTTAATTCAAAATTAATAAGTTGAAATGAGCATGTTGTGTCATGGTTTTGACCCTGTTTCCCGATGCGGTCATTTTCCTCGGTGGCCACGCGAAGGCGCTGCCCTTTTGGTAGATGCTTGCTCCGCCCTGCTGAGTTGGCGGAGCTTCTGTTAAGCGTTTTCACCTGTGCTTAGTCACGAGAGAGACATATAAGCCTACCGTTTCCTTCGTTCGGGGCTTCGACATTAATTGTTTATTGTTTTGTACTGTGGTGTATTGTTGGCTATGAGTTCTCGTACCATTTTGGCTACTCGCCTATTTTTAAACGTCTCTTTGTTGAGGTAGGGCTTATTTCGTGCTGGCTTGGTAGTTGATTATCTCGTAGAAGTTTGGGACCGTAAATCTCTGCTCTATTTTGCCTTTTTTGTGCTTTTTCTCCGTGTATGGAGTTTTTGGGCGATTCTGTTTGGAACATTAGTTCTGTTCGCCTTTTGGCACATGTCTTCCCATAGGCAGATCGGGCGTTTCGCTTCTACTTACTTTTTAGCTCGTAGAAGTATAGAGTAGTAGTTTCTCTGGTCCATTTTCGCCTGTTATTTGGTTTTCTTACTGAGAGACCTGGCGTTTTGCTTCTACTCAATTCCGTGTTACTGTGAGCCAGTAAGTAGCTTTGGTATGTATTTCCCCGTTTGGTCTTCTTCTCGTGGACTACGTTCCCCTTTGTTGTGAGTCAGGGTTTTTATTTATATTGAGAGGCTGTCGTGCTATTTTGCGTTGGTCTTTGTTGCAGCTGTCCTCTGTCCTTTTTACCTACGGGACGATTTTGTTTCGGAACTATTGTTCTGTTCGTTTTCCGGGTGTGTTTGGGCGAGGTTGTGGACATGTTTGTGTGACTGCGCGTAGCATGGTAACTTTAGCTCTCTGTTCCTTCGCTTCGTTACATTCTTTTACTGAGAGGCTAGGGCGGTTGTTCCAATTTAAGCTTGCGTTAGTCTATGGATAGGAAAGTTATGGGACGACGGTGCTCCGTCGGCTCACCTGTAAAATGTTTCTCTCTCCTGGGAGATCGGGTGTTTACCCCTTTGTTTTCTGCATTGGACTGCGAGCCTATTAATATCGCCATGGAACGTTAAATCTCTGTTCCTGTTCGCCTCATTATATTCCTCATCAAAGAGAGGCAGGGTGTTTATTTTCAATAAATCTCGCTTTGGTCTAGCCGGTAAATGTCCGGTACTGCCTGTCCTGTTCGTTCCTTTCGGTGCCTTTCTCCTTGAATGGAGGTTTTTGACGATTTTGTTCGGAACTGCTGTTCTGTTTCGTCTTAGGTGCATGTCTTCCTATAGGGAAGATTGGGCGATGTTGTGGACACGTTTGTGTGTGACCGCGAGTTTGAGTAACCTGGGAACGTTGGATCTGTTCCTTTCGCCTCCGCTATTACTTATCGTATTATTTTGCAGTGTTTGTTGACTGTTTTATGTTTGTCTTTACGCTACTCGCCCGTTCTTATTTTGTCTCGTTACCGAGACAGGGCGCGTATTATTTCTGGCTGTTCTGATCCCTGTCCTTACGCTCTACTTGGCGTTTGACAGTTAGCCGGTTAGTAGCGTCTGTAGTGGTGTTTGTTGTTCCTTGTCTTGTCTCCTCCCTTATCTGCGGGTATCTCGCCTTAGTGGCCTAAGGGCTTAATGAATCCCCTTGCTGCGTTTGGCTCCTCCTTCCTCACACGTCACGCCCCATTACATGTTGTGTTTTGGTTGTTGTTTGGGTTTCCAAAACTACCTCTTTTTAAAATATGCATCCAGTTATTGTTATGTTTTTCCCATTAAATATTTTTAACTGTTCTCATTAACCACAAGACCCTCAATTGCCTTGTGTTGGTAATTGAAATACTGTGCCTGGTTAGCTAATATTGGACCCATTTGTTTTCCACAGTGAATTGCTTGGAACATGGTGGACAGTGCAATCATTATTATTTCAGAAGTGTTTTTTTCCCTTCCCCTCAGAGGATAATCCATAAAATGTGTCACAGTTACTCTAATGACTTAATTTACTATCATTTTGAAGATTCTAGTCACTAAAGGTCTACTTTGTACCCTATAAAAGATTACTAATGGGGTGTTAAGGCAGTTATTGTCATGGTTTTCTGCCTGCTCGTTTCTGTTTTCGGACGTTGCCTCTCGGGGCCGCTAGAGGGCACTCCCATCTTTAGTTCTCGTTCTCCGGGACTAATTAATTATTTCCTACAGGTGCGCTCTGCCCTACTTCAGCTCCGTTCCCTCGTTGTTCGGGGCTTTTGTGTCATTCTTGCCACGCTAAGCCAGGTAACGCGGTATAGGATTTCAGGCGACCACTCATCCTTTTGATTTTCAAAAGAACATGCGGGACTAGTGTTAGAGAATTCAGTTTTTAGGTTTCTGTTCTTCTTCACACTTTATTTCCTGCCTTGGTTTTCTTTTCCCTCTCTCGCTCGGTTTCACCACGTTTCTGTTTGCCTTTTATTTTAGCTCTTTGATAGTTATTGAGCTAGAGGCATTTCTCTGCTCGCGTCTACGAGCTTCGCCCTGTTTTTTGGGTTGTTATTTGTTTGGCTTATGCTGGGATTCTTTTCCCTTATTGTTTATTTTCTCTGCTCGAAATCTACGAGTTTTTGCCCACTTTTCTGGGTTGCTATATTTCGGCTGTACGCCGGGAGTTATTTTCCCTTTCTGTTTATTTCTCTCGGCTCCGTTCAAAGACTGTCTTCGCCCTTTTAGTGGTTGTTCTCACGTTTCGTAGGACAACTTTCAGATCCTCTTTCAGTCGCGTCTGGTCCTCCGAACCCGACCCCTTACAGTTATACCACATATGGAGACGCATTTCTGTCTGTTTGATAAGCGCTGTTAATATGGTAGCAGGACGACATTCCGACTAAAAGTTAGGAGTGATAACAAGACAACAATCATGCTACAAGGAAAGTAATACACATTCCATGTCAGATAAACATGTCTGTTTGTCTGTTTCCTTCCTCTCTTGCACTGCCAGTGGTAGTTTAATAATTATTTGTAACACTTAATAATTCCAAGTAATTATTTGTAATAGCAATGTGTAAGATTTGAGTAACACCATAGTAAGTACAAACATATGGTATTGCGATGGTAAGTACAAGTATTTTGTATTATGACTAGTATTGTGAATGAGATTTAGTATTATAGGTAACATTCCTGGATAATTCATAATACGGTGCTTGTTTCATGAATCTTACCTTGACTACAGCTGGAATCTATCACCAGTTAAGTGAAAATATGTTTCATGTTGTACCAGGTAGTTTTATTTGGCAGTAGATCCCATGGAGTTACCTGGTACTTTCAGGTGTAAATACAGAGTGCAAGATTGATAATGTAACAAGTGTTCACAAGGGATACTATGATAACTGGGAATTATCAAATTATTATTGCAAAATTACCTGGTACAACATGAAACATCTTTTTACTGATAATAGACTCGAGCTGTAATCGGCTTGCTATTACATGTAATTGTGTGGAATTATTAAGTGTTTAAGTAATTAATGTTATTTAAACAAGTAATAATTATTTGGTGTTACTTAGAAGTACTAGGTAATTTATAGGTAAGTACCCAGTAATTCCTGTAGCATAATTTAAAGTGCTACCTTTATTCTTATCTTTAATTGGGCCGTCTTTGTGGGACATCAGAACACCTCTGATTTATGACATCCATCCCCAGCACAACCATGTTTAGCAAATTAATCCACATCATCGATTAGAGGTTCTAACATGAAGAAAACATGTACATGAACATCTTGCTTTAACCCCTTCGCACAGAGGCTTAATTTTGCCAATTTTCACCTGTTTTGTACTGTTCTGTTTAAAGCTTTATAACTCCAGATGTCAACGTTACACAAAGACCAACCATGGCTTACATTAAAGACCCTTGTTCCCCAGGGTCTACACCACTAGAGGGCCTGAACAAACAGGTTAAGGACTTTGGCCTCTCATTTGAACTGAATTGCATCTCAAATCCAGTTTTGGGCTGGGTCAGTCTCTACAGTAACCACCAATGGTGGTAAAAAGATTGTAAATACTGTATGCCAAACACTTCACATTTTCAGTAGTTCTTTTCCGATTGCACTGTGCAAAATATTAGTGAATATAGTTATAAGCTAGCAAGATATCCACACCTTTTATGATCAATTATTTCCTCCTTGTTAGTTATAGCTTTAGTAGAGCACATAATAATTCACAAAGAAGGGAAAGCAGGATTTGAGACCAGGGTCTGTATTACAGTAACATCCTGACTCTCAAATCATATCTTAACTAGATAGGAACCATGGTAATTTGATTTAGGATCTGATTTCGGAAACTTTTACAGAAGAAGAGTTCCTAAGTCAATTTTCCTATCCTAACTGCAGATAGGAAAGGTGTATTACAGAAGCAGCCTTACTTGGTTGTTAGGTAACAGACATGAAAATTGATCATCGATTTCAGATTGAGTATTTAGGATTCCCTAACCTGAGATAAGAGCATGGAGTAAGATAAGATGCAATGGCTCAAATTAGTTAAGATTTGCTTATGTAATATGACTCAACAAGTCTGTAATCTTAGACTTGTCAGATATCAACTTTGGACTTAAGATATCATGTTTCTGTAATACTGCCCCAGTTCACTTTGCAATTCACTCATTAGATGTTTTGGAAGCAGTCAAGTAACTACATCTGGACAGGTGTTACATTTTCTATTTGAGACCAGAGACTACTGGGATTTGAACAGAAAGAAGCCCCTTATTATTTATTCCCTCAGTTTTCTTACTTAGCTCAGCAATCCAAGGTAAAACCAGAAACAAGCATATGCTGCTGTCTATCTGTGCACATGCCTGCCTGTAAGCCTCACTCTCATGTGAGGAAAATCTGAAATCTGAGTGGATTTATGAATGAGATCATTTTCCTGTGGTGCGATGCTCCATGTTCCCTGCACTGAACATGCATTTTTCACATGGGCAGAAGACCCTGGTGATTTTACTCTCTGAGGGTGCTGGGATCAGGGGCGCCGGAAAGGGGGGGGGGGGGGGCAAGGGGCCATTGGCCCCCCCACTTTTACCGTCCTCCTCGCGAATCTGTGGGTACGCTCCAAAACCCGTGCTGGTTCGCGCTGATTATGGAGCGTCAAAGGCGGAGACAGTGCAATCTGTCAGCTGGCGGCAGCAGCACGTGATTTGCACTAGCCTCCTGTCCGTCGTCTCTGGTTGGTCGTATTGATCACATGATGGTGACAGCTTCTATGACAAAATGACAGTGTAAACACGGTGCCATCTTTAGGACCTATTTTCCTATTTTATTTAATTAATTTTTTGGCCCCGCACTTATAAAATGATTCCGGCGCCCCTGGCTGGGATAGCACCACAGAGGCAGTCTAAATAAAAATTTGTGGAACTGGCAGAGCCACGGTGTCCAGTTTGAAAATTAAAACATTTTCTCATAATGACATCATATTTTATTATCATCAGACTGACCACATGCTTTTGGATAGGGGAAATAAAGGGTAAAATAAAATTTCTGATCATCGTTCATAGCATTTTTCTATGAACGGAAATTATGTACCTGAGGTGGAGTTCAATCATTACAAAAGATTACTTTTGCTCTTAATACAGCTTTCACCTGAAACATTCACCAGTGCCCTTAAGCCATTTACTGCCAATTCCTCTGAATTATTATATAGAAGCAGGTAGCTACGTGCAGTAACATTTACAGAACACCTTAGAAAAGACAAGAGGTGCTACATAAAGGAAAAATGGTAAAAGCAAAGGATGGATTTATCAATGGCAATCTCACATCCCCTCCGTCATGTGTGAAATGCGCTGTTGGAAGAAGCATGACCTGGCAGTGCCTGCCTGAGATAAAATGCAGTGTATGACGCACGAGACCTGCACTGTACGCTCTGGCAGACTCCCACACACATCCTCGCAGTTGATTGGAAATTGCTACGGTCATAGAAGATGATAATTTCACACGTGTGCGCATGAAAGCACGTTTCTGTTGGCGCAAGTGCTCGTGGAGCGGTGTTGAAAGCCTGCCCTGTGACTATGTAATGTAATTCAATCCACTGGCTCCCGGCACATTCAGTCTGTCCTCAGAAGTTTTTCTTGCTGTGGAAGAGGAAGGCTCACAGTTACAGTGCTGCAACAGCGAGAGGAGTCCATCCAAGCAGACTGGTCAGACCCTGGAACATTACAACTGTTACACCAGTTTTGTCACTTTCTACATAAAAAAGCAACAGAAGCTCTTAACGATGAGCACTTCCACAGCAACACTGACATTGCATTAGTAAAGGTAGAAGGTATTTAATGAACCTTTCATCTGATTATTACTTCATAGTTCATATTTTACATTGTTATCAGTGCTGCATGCATTACTGAAATGTTAAAACACATCAAATTGTTTTAAATAGTATGTTGTTTGTGTATACAATTATTATCATGAATGCAATTGCCTGCAGTCATTTATTAGTGATTCCCATATTACAGAAATGTTAAGATACCATTGGATTGTTTTACTTATGTTGCTAATGAATATTGTAATTAATATAAATAGCTGCCTGCAGTCCTACGGTGGCCCAGAGGTGCAATCCACATTTCTAAAAAGCAATCTTTGTTTCTAAATATAAATCTTCATTTATAAAAATAAATCTTTGTTTCTAAATATAAATCCTCTTTTCTAAAAAGAAATCCTTGTTTCTAAGATGAGATACATATTTCTAAATATAAATCCTCGTTTCTAAAATAAATCCTTGTTTCTAAATATAAATCCTCATTTCTAAAACAAAATCCTCATTGCTAAAAGGAAATCCTTGTTTGTAAACATAAATCCGTATTTCTAAATAGAAATCCTCCGTTCTAAAACTAAATCCTTATTTCCAAAAATAAATCCTAGTTTCAAAAATAAAATCGATAATTCTAAATAGAAATCCTAATTTCTAAATTAAATCCTTGTTTCTAAAAATAAATCCTTATTTCTAAAAATAAATCCTTATTTCTAAAAATAAATCCTTATTTCTAAATAGAAATCCTTCTTTCTAAATGTAAATCCTCGTTTCTAAAACAAAATTCTCAGTTCTAAAACAAAATCCTTATTTCTAAATGAAATCCTTGTTTCTAAATGGAAATCCTTTTTTCTAAATTGAAATCTTAATTTCTAAAATGAAATCCTCGTTTCTATGAAGCCTGAAAGCTAAATTAGCTTTAGGTACAGTTAGCCTATGCGCAAAGCATACTGGGACCACATGACGTATGCACGAGTGTGTCTGAGAGAGTGCTATTTGTATAGCAAGTCTAACGAGAAGCTAGTACATTGACTGGCATAATAACTAGCACAAAATTGCCGAACAAACAAAAGTTAAGTTTTCTAGCAGACATAGACTATTAGGTTAAAGCCTGTTAACAAGTAAGTTCAATAATTTGAGGAATATAATGGAAACTCATTCGTAGGGAACTGCAGCTTTACAGCACATTAAGCACATGGTTCACTGTTATCATCACCTCCAGTAAAAAACATAATCTTTTCATTTCCCGTTCATTGTTGCACTGTACGTACAGTAGCCTACATAATAAGTTACTTGTTCATGTGCAACGAAATTGACTCTCGTAAAATCGCATCGAACTCAATGTAGCCTGTGGTCCAGAGATTCCAGACAATGTGCAGGTTAACTGTGGTCAATTTAGATGCTTTGAAGTCAACATTTTTTGATGGATATGATATGTGATAAATAATGATTTGTGATGAATGATAAGATCATGAGTTATTACTCTCGGATAGCTGTACAAAAATAGGCGACTGTAAATCAGTGGAAATGCTGCAGTAGCTATTATTCGCCCAGTAGATGGTGGGCTGGTAGCACCACATTACGCTACAAGAATAGAGCTAGCTACAATAAGACATATCATAGCCTACATGAAAGAGCTAGGGTATAATCTTGTGCCAACTGTGTCGCGCATTTGTTGCACTTGGACATATGTAAATTGATTTTAACATGATAAATAAAATAAGCTGTTGATCATATTAACAAGAAATGTATTCTTAAAAACTGGAAAAAAAATCCAACCTTTCCAACAAAATCACTTAAATTTATTACATCCACATGGGAAAGATCAATGTCACTCAGGCAACAACCCTTAGAACGCGATAATATGGAAGTTCTGGAACTTATTCTGACCTAGCTACTTAAACATAGACCAGCAACATTTAGGGTGCACTGTGATGTTCTCTAATTATTTCCACATATCTAACACCTACGCAGCAAACAGTGGACGTCCCAGGGATACCACTTTAGTCCTCTCAAAGCTATGATGTGACGTTCCCTAGGGATGTCCTAAAAACATTACTAGGACGTTATTAAAGTTCTAGGAAGGTCACTGGTTACAATATGACGTTTAATTTGAATTTTTCGGGGACGTTCAAGCAACGTCCCTATCCGGCTATGATATGACAAACTGATTGTACATAGCGGAGATCGCTGCACCAGTAGGCTATTTAAGGCACTGTAGCCTAACGTTATGTGATAACCCTTCTCCTTCGTCTTACCATCAATTCCTATCATGCCAATCCTGCCTTTGAAAGTGCAGGACATTGAAGAAAAGCGGCATAATCGTAACTTCACTGGGCTCCATATTGGCGTCTGTCAGTCTTGTCAACCTTACCTTACTGTGTGTGCATGCGTGTCATACTGTAGGCTATGGCCACATACAGATTGCGGAATGTAGGCTAAACACTATAGACAAAAGATTGTAATCGGAAATTGAATAAAATAATAAGTATTAACACAGTAAAAATTTAAGAATGCATTTGGGATTTGAGGCTGCATTACACATAGCTAGGTTACCACAACTGACACAATATTGTTACTCTTTCGTAATGATATTGGCTTATTGTAGCTACCTGTCTTCCCATTGCTGTGCAGTTAGCACCAGGTGAATATACAGTATTTTCATGGATTTACAGTAGACTATTTTTGTAGCCTATATCTATCTGACAGTTACACCTTACAACCGTATCATTCGTCCCAATTCATTACCATCAAAAATGGTTAACTTTGTTTTTCTCTCAAAGTATGTAAATTGACCACAATCAGTAGACTAGTTAGCAATTTGTCTGGACCGCGCAGGCTACATTGAGTTCATTTGACGAGTCCATTTCCTTTCACATCAACAAGTAACTTAGCTGGCTAAAATGTAGACTACTGTAGGCTACGTACAGTGCAACAATACAGTACTCAAGTGAGTACGTCAGTTGTGGGCGGAGTCTGGTTTCGGAAGTAAAATCCCTATGGAAGACAGAATGGGCTTCGGAGACTATCGACTATTTCTTGAAATCTGATTTATAGAATGAGCCGAAACGTTCCTGGATTAGCCTGTGTGGTAGGCTACAAGGATATATTCCTTGTTCCAATTTTTATTTTTTAAAGTAATGCATTAATGAACGTAGTTCGACTTGTAGTCCACTTTAATGGACTACATATCCAGTACTGCAACGCACGGGTGGTTCTCTACCAATAAGATATCATCATCTCGTCCAAGCCCACACTATCCTATCAAATTTCTACATTGTTCTCTGTTTATTTCAACTGTAAATGTTACATCCACCGTTTCCCTCCAGTCCACCCTCCTTTCGTTCTCCCTGTTTTCCCCATTCCTCTTGTTTCATGTCATGTTTTTCCATTTACCTTGTCTGTCTTTCCGTGTTGTGCAGGCTGGGCGTGGTTTCCTCGTTTAGTTCCTTGTTTGCTCCCCATCATCTCCCAGCCTATCACTCGCCTACCCCGCTCGCATTCCGCACTCACCTAATTACTCCCGCATACATTCCTCATGCACTTTAATTATCACTCATACTTCACACCTGTTTTCCCTTTATTTAAGTTCCTCTCTTTGTTTGTCTCGTCGCCAGTTTGTTCCATCTGTTTGCCTTGTGCTCGACGTATTTTGGTCTCTGTTTCTTCTTGGTGCTGTTAACCTGTTTGTTTGTCCCATTCCAGTTCGCTCGTCCAGCCTGCTTCCCTGTACCCACTCGCTCCTGCCCTGTTCCCGGTCCTGCCCTCTTGTATTTTGACAGCCCTGCATCCAGCCCCTCACCTGTCTGCCTTAGTTCGCCTACCCCGCTTCCAGCCTGTCACCCAGCTCCCCTGTCTGTCTGTTCGCTTGCCTATCTAATAAACGCACTCCTGTTGGAGTTTTACCTGAGTCTGTTTCCGAGTCCTGCATTTGGGTCCGTTCCAGAGTCTACCACAACAGTAAAAATGCTTTGTTTATTTCTTATTCATGTTAATTATTCACACACTCCACTCTAAAGCCGGTTTATAGGCTTATGAAGTATCCATCTACCTTTTGTATAATTATTTTTTTTTAAAACCAATCATAGTGTTAAATATTAATATTCTAAAAATCTGATTTCAAATGGGCCAGGACATGGTTTAATGAATGGATAACAGCCAAAAATCCTGCTATATGGTGGGTTTAAGTTTCTAGATGTGTTGCATGGAACTGGAAAACTTATTCCACAATATGCCCAAAGGTTTACTCATTAATCCTGCTTTGTAAAATAACCAAGTTTTGTCATGGTTGGCAGCATTCCTTCTCATCTCTGCGGACGCTTCCTTCCACAGCTGCGAGAGGGCGCCCTTGCTGTGCTTTTATTCCATCTGTGCTGTGTTTTCTCTGCTACCCGGAAATTATCGCACGCACCTGTTTCAGGTTTCCTGTTGGCTATATAAGCACAGTGATTTTTTCTTTCCGGGCTTCTGTGTTATTTTCGCCACAGCACTAAGCCGGTAAAGGTATAGTACTTGGAGACTGCATTCCTTGTTGATACAAATAAGCAACGCAGTTATCTCCGTTTAGAATCGAGTTAGGGTTTTGATCTTAGGATCTTTTCTGTTTCCTTTATTCACTCGTTTCTCAGTCCTACTTTCTTTGACTTCCTCTCTGAAGTATTCCTTTGCTTATCCTCTTTCTGTTACCCTCATTTATTTAAGCTCTTTTTAGTACAAAGAGCTAGTGGTCATTTATTTTCTCCCCTTTATTTTCTGCTCGAGTCTGCGAGCGTTTTTGCCCAGATTATCTGGGTTGCTATTATTTCCTTCTGTCTTGGTTACCTCCGTCAGTGCTCTCTGGTATTGAGAGAGAGAAGATAACAAAGGAAAATACCTCTCACTCTCAATACCAGAGAGCACGGACGGAAGTATTAGAAATGAAGATAAATAATAGCAACCCAGAATATAAGGGTGAAATAAACTCGTAGGCTCGAGTGTTTGGACAGAACAAAGGAAAATACCTCTCAATCTCGAGCCTTTGCCCACTTTATCTGTGCTCAGAGTTGCCAGGTTCGCGGTTTTCCCGCCAAATTGGGCTAGTTTGAAAATGCAGTCGCGGGTAAAAATTATATAGTCGCGGTGTGCGGTTTTTTGGGCTACTTTCAACGTTGACCGCGGTCGCCAAAAGTGACAGAATTTTTTTTTATTTGAGCGTTTTATGAATGTGTGTTGAATATCAGGCAACCTCTCAGGCCAGAGAACAGAGATAGCCACGTAAAGTGCTGGGCTGCAGTAGAGAGAGGGAGAGAGCGCGCAAGTGGATGATGCCTGGTGCGGTTTGAATTCACGTCATTTAAAGCGTTGATAGCTACGTTACGTACTACGTTCACTTCTAAATTTGGAGGCGGGGAGAGGGTGCTCTGGGAGGCAGTCAGACATAAGAGAGAGCGAATAGCCTATTTAATTCTTTAATCACGCACTCTAACGTTATTGAACTGCATTATTAGTCGGAGATTACGGTTGTGAACGGAGAGAAGGAAAGAAGGAATAGAGTTGTGTAACAGAGTGAAGGAAGAAAATGTTGATAGGAAGATGGAGCAGAGGGAGATTTTGAGGTGAGGAGTGAGGACACTGGAAGATGAGAAAAGCTAGTTTCAGCGACTGAATAAAGTAACAACATTCAAAACATTTTAAATTAGGCATAGCTACTCAATACATTTTGCTGTTAAAACTAACAAAAAAGGAGGGAAATAAAGAATGTTCAAATATGATCTCTATTAAATTAATACTTCCTTTTTATATTTGGGGTTTGATATCGCACTTCCCACGGTTCTTGAGAAACGTCCACTGTAAGCTTGTTTGCATTTTGTAGCAATGCTAATGAAAACAAATGGTTACAGCCAGTATAGGTTACAGCCTATGGCTTTGGTTACCGCTAGCCAAACTGAAGTATCCCTTTAAAACACCTAAATGGAACATCGTTATATTTGGGCTAGTTCTAGGACATTTGGGGCGGGTTTTGAGCTGATTTTGGGCTGGAAATTTCAGCAAGACCTGGCAACCCTGTCTGTGCTTATTGTTTTTTTGGCTCACACTGGGAGTTTTTTCCCGTTTCTTTGTGCTCCCCTCTCCTAGTGCGGATTAATCCGCTTTGTGGTGTTCTCACTACGGTGAAACACTTAAAGATTCCCCTCTGTCGCGTCTAGTCCTCCGAACCCGACTCCCCCATTACAAGTTTGGAAGTATTGTTGGTTGTTGGTTCAGAAAACTGTCAACCTCACTCATCTGGTTTGAATTGGATTGCATTGGATTGTATCTGTGTGTTAAAATGGTGCTTGTAGAAAAAGATGCCTATTTGCATATTTGAGCCCAGAGAAGAGCACATAAAATCATACTCAGAACACTCTGAAGTGAACATCTATGAATCCATCAACATTAACAATATGGGTCATATTTTGGTGATAATGGAAGCACAAATGTAATATCTTTGGGCCCTTCTGTATTTGGTCATTTTATATTCGCAATATAACCTTTGACATATACAGGAGTTGGGCAGTGCACTAGGGGTAAGTACAGATGCAGCTCAGTATAGTCATGGTATCAGATAATTTGTTTGCATTTTAACCCACCCAGACCACCTCTTAGATCAGACATTGGCATGGTTTAATTTGTGGTGTTACCAATGGAGCAGACAAACAGGATTGTGGATGCTGACAGAGAGAGCCTCTCAATATGTGTCAGTGAAAACATGTTTCCTTGCACTGTTGTCTGTGTTTATAAGCATCTTGGAAATTATGCATTTGTTTCTTCCTGTTGCGCACACTTATAGCCTACCTTAATACTCTAATATGCTATCACATGTCTCTTCCCTTGCATAGAATGCTCAACGATTTTGAGCACATCTTGTATTTCACTACTCATCCATTGAGATGTTCTGCACTTCATAGTATTTTCCGAAATTGTATTCTTTGGCAATGGTGTTATTCTCCTTTGACTAATTTGAATAGTATTTTTTATTTTTTTTATCAATGGAAAGCGAATCGTTTTGATTTAATGCTTGGTCTGATTGGGCATAATGAAACCAACTCCCACTACACTCATCAATCTATTTTGTAACTGTGACCTGCTAATTCTCTACTAACAAAATGGCCAAAATTGAGCTGGACATGCCTTAACTTACCACCATACTTAATTTGTGCTAGTTTTAAAATGTTACCTTGACTGCGAAGGGTCCTATTTGCAAACTAGTTTTCTGGATTCATTTTAAAATAGTTTTCATTGTTATCAGTTTTCTGATGCCTATCAGTTATACGCTTTCAGCAATCCCATACGTTCCTTACTCACATTATTTCCTGGTCTGCATTCTGCGTTGACTTTCTTGGTTAAACAAATGTGATATAATTAATCAAGTTAAATTTTAACACAAAATCAAGGAGTCTAACACCCTGCTATGCCATTAATTCTCTCCTCAGGAAATGCCTTTGTGGTGAGCTTGGCTATAGCAGACCTGGTAGTGGCCATCTACCCCTACCCGCTGGTCCTAACAGCTATCTTCCATAACGGCTGGATTGCCGGCTATAGCCACTGCCAGATCAGTGGCTTCCTGATGGGCCTGAGTGTCATCGGCTCCATCTTCAACATAACCGGCATCGCCATCAACCGCTACTGCTACATCTGCCACAGCCTTAAGTACGACAAGCTCTTCTCCAACAAGAACACCTTGTGCTATGTCATCCTGGTGTGGGTGCTCACCATCCTGGCCATCGTGCCCAACTGGTTTGTGGAGTCTCTGCAGTATGACTCGAGGGTCTACTCATGCACCTTCGCCCAGTCGGTCAGCTCGCTCTACACCATCACTGTGGTGGTTGTGCACTTCATTCTCCCCATCAGCATCGTCACTTACTGCTACCTGCGCATCTGGATCCTGGTCATCCAGGTACGCAAACGGGTCAAGCCTGACAACCGGCCCAAGATCAAGCCCCATGACTTCCGCAACTTCCTCACCATGTTTGTGGTGTTTGTGCTCTTTGCCGTCTGCTGGGCACCCCTGAACTTCATTGGCCTGGCAGTGGCTATCAACCCGCGGCTGGGCATGGCCATCCCAGAGTGGCTCTTCACTGCCAGCTACTTCATGGCCTACTTCAACAGCTGCCTGAATGCCGTTATCTACGGGGTCCTCAACCACAACTTCCGGAAGGAGTACAAACGGATCGTGCTGGCCGTCTTCAAGCTGCGCTGCTGAGTGACGCTGTGATTGAACAGTCGGTCCCACAGCAAAAGAAACTGGACAGCAGTCAGATTGAGCATGCTGAATGAAAGGCATGAAATAAAAAAAAAATGGAATGTAAATAAGAATATTAATGTCATGATGCATTCTATGTCCTTCTATAACTTATCGATTTATTTTTGGGCTTCATGTGGTGAGGGTGCTGTTGGTGTCATACTTTTCAATGCATTATTTGACACTTTTTTGTGGAACTGCTCACTGTTAATCGTTGCCACATTGTTTCAGATATGTAAAGCTGCAATGATCACAATCAGGCACATAATCTCATGTAAAAATATGATACCTCATGGCTGCCTAGCCCATATTCCCATATTGTTTAAATCAGTGATGTTATTTATTCCTCCAAAGAAATTATCTTAATGTTACAATCAATACCTTATTCCAAAGACACAGATAAGCCATAGCGACCAAATGGCTAAGTGCAAGATATGAATGTGTGTTGCAGTCATGTTTCTTACACCCACGGCAGTGAATATTTGATAGAATGTTGTCATTATAAATCACTGGAGTGTGCATTGAGCACACCAGAGCAACAAGACATGCAGAGAACATTATGTGCACAGATCATTATGTGCACAGCTAATAGTAATAAGTCAGAGCTGATGAGCGACAAAACTCAGGAGTGAAAACAAAATGTGGATGTATCCAAAAGTCAGCACAGTTAAGAGCAAATAGGGGATTTCCTGCGTTTCATTTTGTGCCACATCCTCTGCAAAGCATTCTGTAGGTGATTTTAACCTCATAATGTTGCCCTGTTCCTGCAAGCCTTCACTAGATATTATACCAAGGGATAAACGACTGGGCTAGGAACAAATCCTGATGTTATGTCTCACAAATGCAATGGACAACACTTAGATGCATTATAGCTGGCTGCACAGCTGTGTGAAATGTAATTAACGATGGTTTGATATCAATGCCTCTTGTTTACAGAATATAGCCCGACCCATATTGAGAGAAGTTGTATGAGCTACACTGAACACTGTAACTACACTATAAAAGTGGCTCTTATATTTTGATTATAATATGGGGAGAATATCAGTGTGTATGAAAGTATAACAATATATAGTAGTATAGAGTGTAGATGCTGTCTCTAAAAAAATTCCTGTTGATTTGCTTCATGGCTGAGATGTGTCAAAAGAGGAATAACTATTCATTTGTGAAGGAGCACTCCTGAAACCACACAGAGGTCTTTCTCAGGAGATACGTACTTGTGGATACTAATCCCTAATAGCTTTTATTCATTTTTTATCTCATACCTATATTAGCACTGGCAGGGAAAGATACATCTAAGAGGCAACGAGGTCTTGCTGTGCATAAAGAAAGACACCATGTTTGGTCATGTCTTTCATTTTGCAGGTTTTCAGAACTTTTATCCTGGTGTATTTCAATTTGACATTGTCCTCAAGGCATCGGCGGCTGATAATAAAAACGTACTATCCTCTCTATTGGTAAAGTATCCCTTTTGTGAGGGGTTTTATGTTAGTGTTAATTTTGCTTAAATTTCTTCAATTTTCTTTTCTCAATGATGCCATCTCCAAACTTTTTCTACACAAAGCCCCTGAAACCTTTAAAAAAGAGAACCCAAAGAGCATTTCTGCTCCCCATGTATTAATAAATTACCATAGCATTGTGGCCAATTTGTGATCTGTCACCATGGATGTCCACTCAGCAGTCTGCTTTCCATGTGTCCAAATGACTACAAATCCTACATTAACACATCTGAAATGGGATCTCAGTAAACCAAACTATCATCTCTGTAATGTAATGAGAGATCATCTACATGTCCTGTGATTTGAATCTTTGAATGTAGCAGGCAAACGTTCAGTCAAGAACGGGATCTCCTGTCTCGTTCGAATAATGGGATTCATTATTATGCAAGAAATTAAACGTGCTTGATTAAAATCAGTTGGGACAATATTTGAATACCCTTCAGGAATCATGCCCCTTTGAAATGGCTGGGTTCTGGACACCCTCCATGGCCGTGAAGCTGAAGGACTTTAAGTTTCATTGAGATATATGCCCACAACATAGTGATTTTTTCAATGTCATCTGCATAAATTACGTGTGAAACATAAATTAAAACATTAATATAAAAAAATCTCCCAGAGAAAGGTACAAATCATTTGTAAAAGTTTTCAATGTCTAAGGATTGTTTCTTGATGGTATTGTGCTCTAAATTATGGATGAATCTTTGCTTAATCTAAACTTGAACTATGGTTTTGTGCATCAGGGTGCAAAGAGAGAGAGAGTGCATATAGGCTAATGTACCCATCATATGCTTTTTTGCACATTCTCATGAAGAAGGATATATTGAAATATATATGAATATTCATGCTTTTATATGGATTCTGGTTAGCATTAGCCAGTACAAAGGAATTAATTGGTCATCCACAATTATAAGGATCACCCTTTTCTGTGTAAAACATGCACACACCCACACGCACAACGAGACTTAATAAAGAATGTTCACTGTGTGCAGTGTCTGGGACTTAAATTATTTTTGTGTACCTAAATGCACCAATCATTTTCAGAACATAATATAATACCATCCAAACCAAAAAACTATATTTATAAGAGTAGAAGCAACAGGACAACAATATTATTTTCAGTGTTATTTATTTATTTTGCTATACTATAATAACAAGCAATGTGAAAGTTAAAACATGGTAGCAAGTTAGGCAGTGTTAGCTCAACAAGGAAGAAGCTTACATTGAACGAGTCTGGTTTAGGGGGTTATTTAATTCACTGACCTGCAGTCAAAAATATCAGTAGTCAAGACCATTGTTGGGATGTTAGGGAATCTAAATGTAGCATTGTTCTTTTGTGAAAATTTACAATGTACAATGGAATGTGCTAAAGCAATGTGCTAGACAATTTCAGCATACATTGGCTATCTACTGCATATCTGGTTTGAGGCTCGTTTGATACCTCAGACCCAGGCAAACATGCAAAATGCAAGTCCGGTTTTTTAAATTGCATTGGCTGTGCAGTTCACAATGCAACAGCTTTTAGGATATTTTTTCCCAATCTTTGTTGTCTTCTTCCTGCACTGTTGTTTTCTACGGGAGCGAGTCTGAATTATTCCGCCAAAGTGGGGCGTGGCATTCACAGAAACACTTCAGTGACGTATGACCGCAGTTCTCTATTGGCTGAGAGGACCACACGCGACCGTGAGGGGATCAAAAGGTTACCCACGAAATGTGTCAGGACGTATACATCCGTTAATTTGTTCCATTTATATTTTACTTTTTAAAGTTGATCAGAATGTTTAGGAACTTTCCAGCAGTAATCCATGACTTCCTGTTTCACTGGGGTATAAATATGAGACACAGAGGCCATATTCCCTTATTCATACATTAACATGGGAAAGATAAGAGAACACACAAATCAAATGAGGGGAAAGTGTGTTGAGCTTCATAAGTCAAGGAATGGCTATAAAAAATATATATACCAAAAATAACCTGATCGCCACTGTTAAGTATTGTAAAATGTTGTCATTTTGAAATGGTGAATCAAATATTTATACAAATACCCTCTAATAAAAGCTGAAAATCCGTACATTAACCTCATATGAATGATTTGATTTCAAATCTGAAGTTTTTGAGTATGCGGCCAGATGAAGAGAAAATGCTTCCTTGTCCCAATACTTACGTAGGGTACTGTATATTCATCCCCTGACAACAGCACCAAAGTCCAATGAGCATACAAATTCTGCGAGCTGAAATGTGGTGAAGCTGAGGAAAAGGACCTGACATCTCTCATTGTATAAATTTCCATAAACTCCTTGTATTTTGGCTAAATATCATTTCAGTATCTCCTGGCTACAGCCTCAAAATGAACTTCCTGCCTGTCTAGGTATAGCAACAGGGGACTCAACATGGCTGCCATGTACAGGAGCCTGACCTTTAAGTTGCATTGGAAGAGGGGAGTAAAAGAGGTTTACAGTTTTACCTGCCTGAGGCCATTCTGCCACATACAACGAGACAGCCCACTAAGAGCTGCTCCAGTGTAAAATTACACTTCATGGGTCAACAGAAGCATAAACATTTATTGAAGGTAAGGACACAAATGTGCTGCATATCTGGGTGGTCTAGGTCATATAGAGTTTCACATTGTTTCTGTACAATACTTTTGCTTGATAGGAACAGGAAGGCACCATGTGACTGGCTGTAAATTGAACAATGATTTCACTTCCTTTGGCACACAGTGTATCAAAGATTGGGAGAGGAAGAATTTATGTTACAAAATAGGATGGAGCAGTGATCAGGTACTTGGAAGAGCCGTGTAAGGTCACTTGGCTGCTATTTAGAACATCACTGAAGATCGGCCAAGTGGAAGGAGACAACACTATGACGTGGTGTTCAACAGTCGATTTGCAGAGAGGGTCCACCATGCAAGTTTTCCCAATGAATTATTAAGGTGGTTTATGTGCTTTAATATGCCACAGAGGTACTGCAGCATCTAATTTCATAACCTGCCTGGATGCCATGGGTGCTATGTGCACACCTGTGTTTTCAGCATGTGATGTGATTTCATTTTCAGTGTTATTTTCCTTTATTCTATATGTATGAATGTTCTTATGGATGCACCTCCAGTCACCTCCACTGTCTTCAGAATTCACAGGAGTGGACCATGTGCCACCAATATGCCACCAGGTTTATCTGCTGTAGGCATACTTGAAACAAATGAGCTGAAAAGAGTAATTTTTGAAAAACACTGCAAAGAAACACCATTTGAAAGTACTGTCAATGGTTGAAACACCAAAATACAAAAGAAAAAAATAAACTTAAGTGACTAAGCAAGTTATGCTTCAAATGTTTTGGCGGTGTGGACCTAAAACAAACCTGTTCTGAAATATGCTGTTAGCAAATTTGTTGTCAAAATGACATGTCCTAGACAACTTGCGCCTTTGCAGACTGTAGCAGTCAATTCTCTCTGACCTCTGTGACATATACCCTCAGTAATAGTCATGAAAGTAGCGGTTGGACATCATTTATCAGTGTTTCCCATTAATGTATTAAAATGTGGCGGCCCGCCACAGTTTAATTTCAACCGCCAATTTGATTTAAAATTGATACAAATTTTAAAAAATTTAATTTGAAATTGTAGGCTTATGTGTGCAGCGTAGCCCCGTCGCTTCAAAAAGACCCTCTCTTCACCCTGGTTGATTCCCCTCCCCCCTGCTTACACACAAAACCCACCGTACACAGAGGCTGCATCTCCTCACGATTCTGAGGAGATTGATGTGGCTAGTATGTTTCTGAAAGTTGTTTGTGAAAGTTAAACCCTCTGTGGTACACTATAATGGATATTTCTGTCAGGACCAGAGCCGGCCCGCCCTATAAGCCAACTAAGCGGCTGCTTAGGGCCCCGCGGCCACCAGGGGGCCCCCAAACTCATGCATCGTTTGCTAAATTGACTGGTCGTCTGACCTGGCAACCCTCTTTGGGATTGATTGGGATGGTGTTCTTTGGCTTGCAAGCCTCACCCTTTTTCCAAACATAAAGATGGTCATTATGGCCAAAAAGTTCAATTTTTGTTTCATCAGACCAGAGGACATTTCTCTAAAAAGTAAGATCTTTATCCCCATGTGTAGTTGCAAACTGTAGTTTGGCTTTTTTATGGCGGTTTTGGAGTAGTGGCTTCTTCCTTGCTGAGCAGCCTTTCAGGTTATGTCGATATAGGGCTTGTTTTACTGTGGATATAGATACTTTTGTACCTGTTCCCTCCAGCATCTTCACAAGGTCCTTTGCTGTTGTTCTGGGATTGATTTGCACTTTTCGCACTAAAGCACATCTTTAGGAGACAGAACGCGTCTCCTTCCTGAGTGGTATGACAGCTGCATGGTCCCATGGTGTTTATACTTGCGTACTATTGTTTGTACAGACGAATGTGGTACCTTCAGGCATTTGGAAATTGCTCCCAAGGATGAACCAGACTTGTGGAGGTCCACAATTTTCTTTCTGAGGTCTTAGCTGATTTATTTAGATTTTCCCATGATGTCAAGCAAAGAGGCACTGAGGTTGAAGGTAGGCCTTAACATACATCCACAGGTACACCTCCAATTGACTCAAATAATGTCAATTAGCCTATCAGAAGTTTCTAAAGCCATGATTTTCTGGAATTTTCCAAGCTGTTTAAAGGCACAGTCAACTTAGTGCATGTAAACTTCTGACCCACTGGAATTGTGATGAATTAAAAGTGAAATAATTTGTCTGTGAACAATTGTTGGAAAAATTACTTGTGTCATGCACAAAGTAGATGACTTGCCACCACTATAGTTTGCTAACATGAAATCAGTGGAGTGGTTAAAAATGAGTTTTAATGACTTCAACCTAAGTGTATGTAAACTTCCGACTTCAACTGTAGCTGTTGAAATTGACAAAATGCAATGCCCCCGTACCCCCCTAGACAGTTCAGATTCCAGTTTCAGAAGATCCTGTGGGAAACACTGTTTATATAAGCTATAAGTTTTCTTTTGCTTTGCACATCTTTTTTTTATTTTATTGAGCAAAGGATATGCATAAAAATGTTTATAAAAAGGCTGTATAAAATAAACAACACAGGTAATGTGCTAGACTGTATGCTCAAAAATGTGAACGTTAAAGATGGTCTTATTATATCAGAAGTGATCTTACTTGGTCACAACTGCTGAGAAACCTGTGTGATCTGCTTGCTGTTGACAAACTTTCTGTTGAAAAACAGAAAGCAATGATTTGCAAATCCTTTTTGACCTGCATACAATTGAAAACAGTACAAAGACAAGCTATTTAATGTTTTAACTAATCAACTTTATTGTTTTTTTGTAAATATATGCTCATTCTAAATTTGATGCCTGCAACACATCCAAAAAAAGTTGGGACGGGCATGTTTACCACTGTGTTACATCATCTGTCCTTTTAACAACACTCAGTAATTTTTTGGGAACTGATTGTCGTAGTTTTGAAGGCGGGATTTTTTTTGCTTTCTTGCTTGAAATAAGACTTCAGCTGTTCAGCAGTCCGGGGTCTCTGTTGTCGTATTTTGCGCTTCATAATGCGGCATACGTTTTCCCTGGGAGACACCCTTATGGAAATGCAATATACTGCAGTATATTTTAAATATTTTAAAAGATCATTTTGATATATTTACAATATACTGCAGTATATTCTTTTTCCATAAGGGCAGTCTTGCACCCGCAGTCTTTGACTACGAAGGCACACTGTTATAACACATGCAGAATTTGGCTTGGCATTGTCTTGCTGAAATAAGCAGGGACATCCCTGAAAAAGACGTCATCTAGATGGCAGCAAATGTTGCTCCAAAATGCATGTACCCTTAATGGTGTTAATGGTGTTAAGCGTTAATGGTGCCTTCACAGATCTGCAAGTTACCCATGCCATGGGCACAACCACACCCCCATAACATGACTGATGCTGGATTTTGAACCTTGCCTTGGTAACAATCGGGTCATTTTCCTCTTTGACCCGGAGAACATGACGTCCATTATTTCCAAAAACAATTTGAAAGGTGGACTCGTCAGACCACAGCACATTTCCAATTTGCGTCAGTCCATCTCAGATGAGCTCAAGCCCAGAGAAGTCACATGGAGGCACCAATGAATGTGCAGCATATATACATTTAAATATGGCTTCACACTAGGTGCAAAAGTATAATTAATCAGTCTCATAAAATTAATTATTAAATCATGATTATGAATTTCAATGTTAACCATAAAAATTATAATCAATAACTTAATCTGAAGGCGTAAATTATTTTGGAGGATAGGCTCAAATGTTTATCCAAACAACAATCAGACCGACGACCAGGTTTAACAAAATACAATTTATTAAAATGTATTACCTCGAGGGGGAAATACAAATCTAGCTTTAACATGAAGCTAACGTGGCCTGAAACATGACGTGTATTGAGGCTATAGAAATTTAGCTACGTCTAGCAAAATTCCAGGCCCCTATCCATTTACAGGCACGGGATCCTATTTCTAATGGATTACGTATTAGTACAAAGGGAGATTGCATGCACAGATCTTGATTTAAAAGGGAGGCGGATTGTAAATTGAGTCAGTTAGAGTAGGCTCTGTAACTTTAGCTTATGCAAGGCTAATTGGCTGTCGATAGCCTGCTATGTTAAGTTATAAATTAACGTTACTCTAAATACACACAATGAATACATTCAAGCATGTAATTACTTTGACAATAAACATTAAACAAAAGTTTTCCTAAACTATTGCCTGGATTTGTTTGTGTCAGTCCTTACACTGTACTGGAGCACACCGGCTGGTTCAGTTCTTTGATGTGTCCAGAAAGTTATTTCTTTTGGCAGCGTCTCTGGAGTGGATTGTCCTTTTTCTCCGTCCTTTGGGGAGTGTTGCTGGAAACTTTTGAAGAAGATTTGTTAGTCCGTTGTCCTTCGGCAAGTTGTTTCCCAAAATCTTTGAGGGTTGCGGTTTGTGGTAACGTAGGCTACACACGTTTCTCTGGCTGTCGCTTTAAAGCTCAGTGTAGCTAGCCGTTTTAGTGGCTTTCGCGAACACGCTGAGAGTTGGGTGAGAGAGCGGTCGTTGTGGCCGCATAACCAGAGGGAGAGAGGGTTCTCTCCGCGTGTTCCCTTGCCTATGTCGGCCTAGTTGCTTCTTCCCGAGCCGAGGAAGTGCGTGCAACTTGGAAGTAAACCAAAGCGTAAGAACGTGTGGTAAGAAGGGACGGAAGGGTGAACAGGAAGTCTTATAGAACTGGGGACTCAGTCCTGATTGGTCAAGGATCACATGACTGCCCGAGATCACATGACTGTTGCATGCCGGTATATGTAGTATTTTGGAAATGCGGTCCAGACTCACATGAATGCGAGTTGATTCCCAATTGGACATGCACTACAGTGGTGTTTCTGGATGTTGTTGATATACAGTATGGCTTACGCTTTGTGTAGTAGAGTCTTAACTTGCATTTGTAGATGCAGTGATGAACTGTATTTACTGACAACAGTTTTCCAAAGTATTCCAGAGCCCATGTGGTTATATTCATTACAGAAGCATGTTGGTTTTTAATGCAGTGCCGTCTGAGGGATCAAAGGTCACGGGCATTCAATATTGGTTTTCAGCCTGGCCCTTTACGCACAGAGATTTCTCCAGATTCTCTGAATCTTTTAATAATATTATGGACTATTGATGGTGAAATCCCTAAATTCCTTGCAATCTTGCTTTGAGAAACGTTGTTCTTAAACTGTAGGACTATTAACTCACATAGTTTTTCGCAAAGTGGTGAACCTCAACGCCGGAGCCTTTGTGGATGCTCCTTTTATAGCCAATCATGATACCTATTCATATTACCTATTCACCTGTTTACCTGTGGAATGTTCCAAACAGGTGTTTTTTGAACATTCCACAACCTTCCCAGTCTTACGTTGGCCCTGTCCCAAATTGTTTGGAACGTGTTGCGGGCATCAAATTCGTAATTAGCGTATATTTACAAAAATCACTGAAGGTAATCAAGTAAAACTTTAAATATATTTTCTTACAAATCACTGCTTTCTGTTTCTATTTGCATTTTACATACTGTCGCAAATTTTTTGGAATTGAGGTTTGTATATATTGTGCATCTGTGGAAACATTAGTTGAACACAAATAATTAAAAAAACAACACCCCCAAAACAAAAAAACAATACATTTAATTAAATAAAGGATTTTACGGGCAGGAGTGACTGTGAGCCGTAAATGGGTGCTTTGTCATTCTAAACATGAACTTCATATGAACTCTCCTATTCTCTCAGTGAAAACATGACATGCTGGGAAAGTAGAGCTCCCTCTCTGATGAAATGGCTTGATTACAGTGGCTTATTGATTCATCGTTCTGACTTGTTATCCCCCCCTGTTGACCTACCCATCAATTGGACCTTTTTGTCAGGCAGTCCCTCCCCAGAGCTCAATTAAAACATTGTCTTAATGAAACACAATCTGAAGCCACAGGATATCAACAGTGTATATTGCATTTCTAAGGCATCAATTAAACAAAATTTTAAGCTAAAAAAGCCCTGCCTGCAGTCTTTACAGAGATACTGCAGTAAGGGTTAATACTGCTTAAGTGGGCTGCAGGCACTATTATGTTTAACTTTAATAACATATGTGATGATCACATTAGCCAGCTTCAACTGAGGTTTCCCATGATTTTTGCTGACAATTGCCATACGCACACTGAAATCCATAACTTGTCTAAACACTAAATTGTGTAGTGTGTCAGACGATCATGGATATGCAAAGTAGCTCCCGAGGCATTCGTGCATGCCAAACAGTTTTTAAACTTTAAAGGTGCACTATGCAAGATTTTTAACTTTAAAATATTATAAAATAACCATGCTCAGTCATATCTATGATGCACTAGCAATCTCTGTTGAAAAAAAAAAGCTGAAACCCTGCTCCTCTGCCTGTATTTATTATTCTAAGATGTGTTCAGGACGTTTCTGGGCGTAGTGCTCTTTTCTGTGTGGGGAGTGGTGGGTGTGGCTACAGAGCCTGTGGTGTGGGATCAGGCCTTTGTTGCCATTGCCAGCTAGTTACTGCAATGGCGGAGGTGAAGAAGAGGAGGTACAGCAAAGCAACAAGCCTGCAGGGCATGTTCATGAAGTGGAGTCAACCTAGGATTTTCTTTTCCTCAATGGCTACAGCTGAAGTTTAGCAAGAGAATGAAAAGTAAAAGTGTTTTCTGTTAGACGTGGAAGTAGGCTACGTTACCTCTAGCTATGCAGCAAGCTACGTTAGGTAACTAGGTGGCTGAAGTCGAGTACCTTTTGAATGAAATTAATACAACAATCTAATGCTGCGTTCCATTTGACCTAGGAAGTCGGAATTTCCGACTCGGAAAGTCGGGGTAACTTCACCAACCCCGACCTCAAAAATCAAGATGGCTGCTCCGCGCATGTATGTGAATACATATCTACTGTATTTCTGGCAGCAAAGTGATGGTTTAGGCTTGTTTGATACGTCAGACCCTTGATGACTTAAAGCCATTTAGCCAACCAAGTGTTCCATACTGTTCCAGTGTAATTTACAGCTAAATCTAGTCCCACCCCCCAATTCCCATAGAGATCCATTCAAATGCAGAGACATTTAGTATCGCTTGTAAGAGTACCAGAAAATAAGATATCAAGAGTCTTTTGATGTTGTTGGGTCACAGACATCAGGAAGTCATGGCATGCAAAGATATGCGACCAAATATTAAAAATTATTACTTTATTCAATATATAAATGCCAACCATTGCCAACATGGTTTTGTTAAAAATAATTATTTCTTGATGAGGGATTTTTTTTCTCATAATAAATGAACGTCAATTAAACCCTTTTTACCCATCTTTACCAGGGGTACCAACAAATTTGTACATTCGTGTTTCCACTCGAGCACTGTCTTTCCAATATGTTTGATAGCCCTATTGTTATTTTCGCATTTTGAGTGCATTTCACATACTGTAGTGCAATCGTTAAATGTAGCTATCTTTGATGTAGGTTACCGATGTTCATTGAAGATAGAACATTTTGCAGCATTTTGCAGATGGTGGAATACTATTTTATGTTCATGTTATCGTATATAATATAGGCTATGGCGTATATACTTGTCTCTTACGGCATGACAAATGCTCAGTCCAATTCACTGTGCACTGATATGTGGTAGATTAAGGTAAACATTCCTTGGAGTCATTATGAATAGGTAATCACTAAAATCACTAAAACCGCTCCTGTAAGGACACTATTTTGTCATGTTTGCATTACATAATGACAGTACTATACTTACCACATGCCTATTAATACCTGCTTCTGATTGCACATTTACTTTTCACACTGATCTATATGCATGTATGTATATATACAGAGTTAAATTGTTCTATTTTATTTAGTACATATCTGTTCATTTTAATTTATTTTTTTAGGGGTTTTATCCTTTTTTATCTCCATTAATTGCACTTTTCCGTTATTTGACTGCTGCTGGAATTACCAAATTTTCCCATGGGAAAAAAATAAAGTGCTATCTGTATCTGTGAGAATATATGGCTAACAAAATGAGAAGGGTTCAGGTGTTGCACAAGTGGTTTTTGAAAGGTCCTTCAGATTGGACCTGCAGCTAGCAGCATGGCTCAGAGCCCTCAGGGAGGGACTGTAGTCAGATCGGTACCTTTCCACCCCATGAAACATCAAAGTGCATGTTGAGCTGTCACACCACTTAGAACTGAAGGATGAAATAAAACAGGATGCAGACTGTGCAAGGGCTCCTGTACAAATTCATAAGCTAATTGAAAAGACTGATTTCAGAGAAAACAAGCAAATGGGTGAAAAATAAACAACAATTAAAAAAATTTAAAAAAACAACACAAGGAGGCTATTCTTGCCAAGAAGCCAGTGATAAATCATTGTATGTTATTTTCAGTATTCACAGAGGACATTTCATGTGTTTGCACTTATTGGATAAAAGCATCTGCCAAATAATTGTAATGTATTGTGTAAATATTAATAGCATTGCAGAATTGTTCAATCTTTGAAAACTGCTGAAAACTTATGTTTATTGCATGTTTACTATTTTGTCTCGCCAAATTAGGAAAAAATATGGTTAATTGGTTTTTAAGAAATGGTAAACATTGAATAGGGTCCAATTGATCCCGAACACATAGGAGGGTTAAAGGGCAGTTATTGTAGTTTTAAAAATTAGTTTTGGTTCAGTAGAATATATTCATATTGTGTGGACCCGAGGATTGTGTGATTGTGCACCTGCCTCAATTATTCTCTACGAGTAATAATGTCTGGGCAACTTTGGACTGTCAGCTCGTCTGAGAGTTTTCACAAAAGTTCCTAAATTAGCTTGTAGATATACGTAAATATATAAAAATATATAAAATGTGAAAAATAATTATGATGGTAGAAAATTGTCAACTGTAATAGATGGCATGATCTTTTATCAAAAGGACAACATTTGTCCTTTTATAAAATCTAATTATTGTCAGAATCAGCTAGTTGAATGAGTGTGTGGGCAGCAGAGTCGGGATATGTATTATGAGCCTTTTCTTATCATGTTCCATTGCTGAACAATTATATAGTTTCTCTGTCACCTTTTCAAGGGCGTACTCAAGTCAGCTAACCTGATCACTTAATGTCCGTGTCAGACTGTAAGCAGCATAACTGAATCAGGTTAACATATGACTCACTCACGTGCTGAGAATGCATCTTCTCTGGGAGAAGTATTTCAGTTTGCTTTAGTCAATTTAGAGGGATTATATTCAAACATGAGCCTCCAAATCACATTTAGAACAACTGCTGATAATGCAAATGGAGTAAGTTAAGGTCAAAGGAACATTTTCTAAATGTAATCCCTCATAAAATGTCTTCCAACTATGCTGAGTATAACAGTGGATGTCCTTGTAATTAATGAAATGGTGGCTTGTTTTAATGTCATCATCCCATTAGTATAACATTACCTGACTTTGGTGTATTCAGAGGGTTTACTCTATAATACAGAGCTCTGCACAGCATTGCTTCAACATGGAAAGTACTGCCCATGATACATACTACTACCCCACCCCCCACCCCGCGCCTTCTTAACAGTTAGTCATTCGTTTGAGGTTCCAGGCAGGTCTCCTTATCATTGTCCTTACGACTGCAATTTCTTCGTGCTCCTCCAAATCAAACTGCATTTAAAAAAATAATTATTTTGTCATATTGCAGACAACAATCAGATGACAGACAGCAATTCGCTGTTCCCTAAAGTGTGTGACCAATTTGAAAGTCTATGAATGGCTCAAAGCAGATGGGAAATTTTACATAGACTGGTGTACTTTTCATACACACAAAATGTGTGCCAATGAAAGCCAGCTGCTTTCTTGTCACATGATGCATGGTGAGTTCACATGTAACAGTGCATATGTGCATAAGTCTGGAAGAAGATTGTTGGCAAATTATCACTGAGAAGTTATAAAAGCTTTTAAGGCTACAGAAAAAGCATTTTCACTGCATATAATGTTTTAATCGGTCTAATGCTTTGCAGACAATTATACACAATCTTAAGCATGAGTGGGGCATCTGGAACATCTGTGCATGCAGTGACTGCAAAGTTTCAAGATGTTTACAGTATATTAGGCCTGTTGAGTTTCAGCTTGTGAAAATAATTAGACTTTAAACCCTTGGATTATTTAGACCGCACCAAATAATGTCCAATTTATCATTCCCCCTTTCATTAAATCATATCACAAGTTTTGTTAGCTTTTCTTTCCAAACTCTTAGTGCTGAAGATTTTTAGAGTTACATTTTAAGCATGTAGCTGATGCTCTTATCCAGAGCGACTCAGAATTAGTGCATGAAGAAAAAGACCTAAGTTTGTAAGTCACCAACATTCCAAGTAGCAATTAATATCCCCTTTTCCACTGTGGGCCAAACCTAGTGCTTGAGCTTAGTTCCAGGGTTCCTGGGCCCTTCCCACTGTGCTGGGCTAGGCTTAAACAGGGCTTATGCAGGAACTTAAAGGTGACATGAAGCACTCGGTAAAGTGGGTCTGCTTCGTTAGCTTTTTACTGTAAATGAGATATGGGGGTGCGTTCAAATCTCAAATCGACCCGTATTTGTTAGAAAAAGAAGTTGAAGTTTGCCGTTTCTCCACTAGGGTGCAGCCATCTTGGACCAACTGCGGTCATGGCGTCACTAGGTTGGTTCGTCTCAGCTGCTCAATGTTTTCCTATGGGAAAATAGCTACGTTTCAATGAGCTCAACGATGTATCGTGAGGAAAAAAAAAAAAAAAAAACGTATGGACGGTCCTTCTGTATTGCCCCGAGATGCTCAAATTAGTTTTATAAGATGATCACGAAGTACGATAAAGGATTGCCATTCACCTTGCCTTTTAAAGCCCCCGAAACCATACCAAATGCACCCCATCATTATGGAACCACCAAAGCCCTTTATAGTGGTTCTCTTTTTGTTCAGTAACTGTGCATGTTAACTGTCATGCTCTCTTACCAAGTATCGATTAAGAATAAAACTGTTTTATTTCTATTTGGTAGATATTTGTATATTTTAACACCGGTTGGTTGTTATAAAACATCCTTGTACATACAACAAAAAAACAGGCATTGGATCAATGCATGTATTGTAGATTGTTATGAGAACTGATCGGAACCACACTCAGACACCAAAAGTAATGGGAATAGGCTTTATTCGAGGTTGACAGAAAAAGGTCAATGTCCAGCAAAACAGAGCAATACAGGCAGGGCAGATACATGGTCAGTTCCAGCAGGGGTCAGTGTCCAGCAAACAGGCAATGCAGAATAAGCAAAAGCGAAGTCCAGGAACAGGCAGGGGTCAGAACCGGGGAATCCGTCAGAGCTGGGGAACAGGCGGGCGTGCCCCAACTTTTTTGGAATGGGGTTTGTATAAAAATGGCTACAATTGCTACATGGTTCACCCGATATGGATGTAAAAACCCTCCGATTAAAGCTGAAAGTCTGCTTTTTAACCTCGTAGTCACTGTTCCATTTCAAATGTGCTGGAGTACAGAGCCAAAACAACTAAAAACGTGTCACTGTCCAAATATTACGGACTGCACTGTACATACAGACGGGTGACAAATTAAAGGAAAAACTTGAATAAATGAGTGGAGAAGCATAACAACAAATGCAGATGCTTTCAACAGGTACTGCATGATACAATAAATAAATTAACATCCTGTCATGCTCTGTGTCATGGATAAAAATGCTGAGTAGGCCCAGCTGGCCAGCTCGATTTTGGATCAAGATGGCAAGAGGAAAAGATCTAAGTGACTTTGAAGAGGGATCATTATTTGTGCACAGGAGGGTGGCAGGAGCTTCAGTCACAACGAGTGCTAAACTAGTGTTTCAATAGGAACAGTGACTAAAGTGATACCTGCATTTAGATCTATGTAAAATAAATCAGAAAACAGTGGTGAAAAGCGTACATCCTATGACCGTGATGCTCGTGCATTAGTGCGGGAAAAACAGAAGAATAACTTGAGAATGTCAGTGCAAGACATGATCAGACTGTCAGCAAGAGCAGTCCATCGACAACAACATTATAGTAGGGATATTATAGTAGGGTTGCAGTGTATAAACCCCTCATTACAAAAATGAATACACATTTGAGAATGTAGTGGTGCAAAAATCATAGGCACTGGTCTACAGAGGTGTGGAAAAAAGTGATATGGTCAGATGAGTCATCTATCACCATATTCTCGACAAGTGGGCGAGTGCATTTGGCATACACCAAGAGAATGGTACAGGCCTGAATGCTTGACCCCTAAAGTGAGGGGGTCTGGTGGCTCTGTTATGCTGTGGGGGGCATTTTCCTGGCATGGTTTTGGTGCACTTGTCCCCTTAGATGGAAGGGTCACTGCAAATCAATACTTACTGAGTGATCACCTTTCTATCCAGGATGAAAATTCCCCCATCCACAGGGCACAAGGGGTCACTGAATGGTTTGATGAATATGAAAATTATGTGAATCATATGCTATGGCCTTCGCAGTTACCAGATCTCAACCAAATTTAACACCTATGGGAGATTTTTGACCAACGTGTTAGACAGCACTCTCCACCACCATCATCAAAACACCAAATGAGGGAATATCTTTTGGAAGAATGGTGTTCCATCCCTCCAGTAGAGTTCCAGAGACTTGTATAATCTATGCCAAGGGCAAGGCGCACTGAAGCTATTCTCGTGGCTTGTGGTGGCCCAACATCTTACTAAGACGCTTTATGTTGGTTTTTCCTTTAATTTGTCACCAGTCTGTATGTACAGTCCCCTACACAATTATTGGCACCCCTGGTAAAGATGAGTAAAAAGGGTTATAAAAAATTCATCTCTGATCTTCCCCATGTTGATGGAAGGCTGCGTTCAGAATGGCTCCCGATACGCTTTATAGTGCACTATTTATGGGATTGGTAATTTTGATGGTTTCCGAATAGAAAATGAAGACCATAAAAAATGGCTGATTCTCTAAATAGCCATTCCAAACACAGCCTAAGCCCCAATCTCAATGTCTGCCCTCACGCCCTCAGACTTTGAGGCGTGTTCACGGTAAGTCTGCGAGGGCTCAGGGCTGTCCCACTGTAAAATGGCCTTCAAGCCCTTTATACAGACTTGATTCCAATCGCTTATTTTAAACCGTCCTCTTCTCCTCGGTCCTTGCCTGACCCGGAAATCGATCGAGGTTCACCATCTTGAAGGACACTCCAAACCGCTAAATGCTCCTCGGAGGAGCGAGGAATGGGCAACGACGAGGCTCCCGGAGGATTCTTCAGCAAGGAAGCACAAATGTAGCCTTTGCGGAAGCCTTTTCTCAGAACGTGTGACATGTATAAATTATCCACCACTCTCCACATCTGCCACGTCGCTGGCACACCCCTACACAAATGCAATTTTACAGTTCCTTTCCATTTATTAAAAAGCGCTAATCCATAATGACACTCATTCTATATAACTAACAAAAGCACCGTTTATTCATGAAAAAATAAGCTAAAAAGCATTATAGTTAAGCAGTGAGCATAATATGATGATGACGGTTGATTGAGCAAGGACGTTCCATTTGCCTAATACATGTTGCCTCGTTTCCTCCACTCTCGTATCTGATCCTTGCATCCTTTCATCACGTCCTCCGTTGGTCGGAGCTAAGGAGCGAGGAAAGGACGCGAGAAAAGGATACAAGGAGTAAAAATAAGCAATTGGAATGAACCCATTGAGATTGGGCCTAAGGGGTTTTGGTCTGTGTGTGTCACCTCATGTTTAAACCCCAGTCAAACAGGAAGTTGAGAATGATCATGTAAAAGTTCCATTTTGAGTGTAAGGTCATGCTGATAAATGACAGACATTTTTTATAGCCCCTTTTGCTCATATTTTCCAGGGTTCACAATAATTCTGGTGAGCACTGTATATCATACATCAACATTGTGAGACTGGCAGTAGTTAATGTAGATACATTATAATCAATATATTATAAAGACAAATATATCATTTTCAGTTGAGAACCCTATGTACAAATCACAATTAGCCATTTTATCGCACAATTATAAACAGATTATCAACATGTGTAGCTCTTCTAAAGAAAGGCTAATTTAATCACTCGCTGGACTTTCAGTCATGAAATACCACAAAGACAAAAGCAATTTCCAAGTTATCCCCTGAAAATTTGATGAAAGAGAAAAAGCCGATGCTCTTTCATTGTCTGCTCAATTTGTTAATGAAATTCCTTTCTTATCCTAGGTTTCCTGAATGGCTGCATTCTCTGCTAGACTTTAAATTTATTTTTAAATGAATCTGTGTCTCACCCCCACGACCCATATGTCTCTCGCCGTTATTTTTCATTTTGTCTACCGGCGTGCTGTCAATCAAGCTGAAATAGGATTACTTGATGCCCCGACAGCTAAAAAAGCAGACAATAAAAATTACCAGCTCTGTCCTAAAAAAGGAAACTGCTAGTGTTCCTGAACTGATTTCTCAGGGATGTACTGCTGTCAGGGCCCTGCATTCATTCTGACAATGGGCTAACCAAAATGGTGTTCACAGGGATATTCAATTAGTCAACTGTGCTAGTTAACTATAACGCTTCGTTAACTTTAACTGTGTAGCTATACAGACATGGGCATACCAGTTTCTTTCTCAGTTTCACTTTTCCCTTTATATCATCTTGCTTACAAAATACACAGTTCTTTATAACTCCTACATAACAAAACGCTTCAAATGCATCAAATGTCTTTGTAACAAACTGCAAATAAAGCAAGTAACGAGCATATAAACTTCAAGTCATTACAGTAAATGAGCTTTAGCACCAAATACACAAAAACACAATAGCCTACCGTTTTACATGAGCTATGCTATAACGAGACTTCACACACATTTCATGTGGATCTATTGGGATCCTAAAATGTCTGTCACACAGCTCAGTGAGCTACCATGTATTCTCGTCTAGGCCTACACTCGGAAGAAAACTCGCATTTACTAATAAACCACAAACAATTGCAAATAACGAATCTCAACTGCACATTATTACAGTAATTGAGCATTAACACCAAAAAACACACTTTTCTTAAACCAGCGATAAATTATTTTAAATTGTGATAATTGTTCGGTCATTAATTATTATATTAATTATTATGACTGTATCCAGTTCTAATTAACTTATCACAAGATACACTTGTGAATTTCTTTATTAATTGCCTTTTAGATTGATTTTAAACGTCCATTCAACTTTTACATATCCTTAGAACAGTTTTCCCTTCATAAATGTGGTTCAAATGAGCATTATTTTAACTTGTCACAGTGTAGATGAGAAACTGTAAATGTTATGGTACAATACATTGGATTACTTTACAGAATGTATATTTACATTACAGGCATTTAGCAGATGGTCTTATCCAGAGCGACTTACACAACTTCTTGTTACATTTACCCATTCATACAGCTGGATATATACTGAAGCAATTCAGGTTAAGTACCTTGCTTAAGGGTACAATGGCAGTGTCCTACCTGGGAATCAAACCTGCAACCTTTCAGTTACAAGTCCAGTTCCTTCACCATTATACTACACTGTATACTACACATATACATATATATACAGTTAAATGCAAATGTATTTATTTTGGCTCCGTACTCCATTACATTGGATTTAATTAAATCAATGAACATGATGTTAAAGTGGAGACTGTCGGCTTTAATGTGAGGACATTTACATCGATACCATGTGGGAAATAAAAACCTTTGTATACAGTCCCCCATTTTAGTAGAGCAAAAGTAATTGGACAATTTAACAGAATCTGAAGTAAAGTCTTCATATTTAGTACTTGGTTGCAAATCCTTTGCATGCAATGCCTGCCTTGGGTTTGTGAGACATATATGATAGGCATAGCAGATGTTGGGTATCTTCCCTGGTGATGCTCTGCCAGGCTTTTACTGCAGCCAACTTCACTTCCTGTCTGTTTCTGGGGAGTTTTGGAATTGGAATTGAAATCAAGATGGGTGATTGACTGGACGGTCAATAACATTTTCTGGCCCTGAAAAACTCCTTGGTTGCATTAGCAGTATGTTTGGGGTCAATATCTGCTGCAAGCTGAAACGCCGTCCAATGAGTTTTGAGGCATTTGTTTGGATCTGAGCAAATTCATCCGGCTGCTGCCGTAAGCAATCACATCATCAACGAGCATGGCACTCAGAGAGACGCTACACCCGCGCGTGTGCTAATCTCGACCCTGAACGTAATATGCATGGGGCTAAAACTTTGACCTTGCACTGTGAAGTCGGATTCAGGTCATCACCCAACTGTCAACATTTCCACAAAGTGTCATCACAATCGGAGTAGAACTGTTTGAGTTATGGATGATAGGGACACAGAAAGAAGCGGAAACAATACCCCCTGCTTGCGCTACGCGCGCAGGTGTAATAAAGACAAGTGACCTAGGTCCAGTGGCAGCCATGCAAGCCAAAGCCATAGCGCTAGCACTACCTCCGCCATGTTTCACAGATGAGCAGGTGCTTTGGATCCTGAACAGTTACCTTCTTTCTCCGCACCTTCCTAACAAGGAAAAGGTTAGGAAAACAAAATGGAAAATGATCAATAATTCCCAGTTGCAGCCATCTACCTTTATAGGATCTCGAGAATGCTCAAATGGCTGGATAATTAAAATTAAATCAATTATATTAGGAATTTATGTTTTACACCACTTTTCTCAGGATGCATTTCTACTTTTTCCTCTGGTAAAACAAATGCTTCTGTTAAACAATAAGAAAGATGAGGCAGTTCAACACGACAAAATTCAAGTTCATTTTAATTTTGGATGCAAATAAATTTTTCACACCAGAAAACAAGAAATCTTTTTGCCATATAATACAGTACATATGATGTATTCTAAAACATGATCACATTGCAAGGAAACAAACTGGAGAACTACGTGATGTTTATAGCAACATCAAGCCATACACAACCATACAAGTGTATGCTAGGTTAACTACTTACTTAATGCCTAATTACAGTTTTGAATGTCTGCAATTCATATACCTGTAATGGACCCTCATTATGTGAATTTAAAATAATATTTCCTCACCAGCTTGAGAACACATGCATTTACTGTACATCTCATTTACACCCAACAGTGTTCTGCAGACTATGCACTGCTGTCATTTCTGAGAAGCCAGATCATAAATGTGTTTCCTTTGTTCAGAATCATTTGCTATACATATGAACCCATACAGTTACAGGTACATCATGTCTTATACAGTATTTACAGTTTATTATGAATAAACAGCATCTAAAACAGCTTGTGTTCATTTAGAAGTGTCATCAACGGAAACCAAACAATACAGCATTATTGGCAAAAATCATGACTAATTGCAAAATAAAATAAAGGCTGAGTATCACCAAAACGGTAAGGCATAGCATTCTGCAAGAAACATTTACAATTTACGTTGAGGAAAAAGCATTAACCGGAATTGATGTATTATGTGTGACACAAAGGAATGTGCAAGTTTTTGAAATGGAAACCAGATGGCACCATGTAAATTGTGTTTTATAATCAAAACATCAAAACAGGAAGTGTTCATCCATTTCACCGCGGCCCGCACATTAAATACGGGCGACAATCAAATGGCTGTAGCTCAGTGGTGCCCAATCATGTGCCAAAACCTGCATACCCGCGGCCCTCCAGGGCACATGATTGGGCACCACTGCTGTACATGAACACAATAAAGCAACTGCAGTCGATTAAACATTCACAAATAAGCATCCAATATAAAAAAATAAAAAAAAAATAAAAAAAAAAGATTCCCTCATATTTCTAGACATTTTTAGCTATGAAATTTTAAAAGGTTTATGCTCTATATATTTTAAAGTTTGTTCGAACTGCTAAATTTTCAGACATTCACCATCTATTTGCTTAAAAATATTTTCATGAGGTTTCAGTTATGTGCATAATATACAGTTTATAACAAAAGATAAAAGGTAAACATATGAATAGACAGAGCTCTGTCCAGTCCTCTATCCAGGTTTGGTGTGAAATTAATTAGACTGCAAGATTGACTGCACCATTGCACCACACAAATAATAACATTATTATTCCTGACATCACCCCGTCACCCTTCTTTTAAAATGCACAATTTAAAATACAGAAATGTCTAGAAAATATGACCAAGCTCATACAGTATTCAGATATAAATAATAAAAATATAAGAAATAAACAAATAGTTACGCTATTGTGGAGGGTTCCCCTTATTTCACACAAAAGCACTCAATAATAAAAAAGTGAATGACTAAATTATACAGACATAAACCTTTTGAGCAACTGAACCATACATTAAATTTACACCACAATCATTTAATAAACATTCAATTATACCAATTAAAATTTGTGATATTTTAAATCCAAGATGATAATCAAAGGACATTATCATCGAAAACCTCCACATAATTACATTCATCAGAGCACCTTTTTTAAAAAATTATTATTTTTTAAACAGAACTGAAAACGGTTTCTATGTAATGACTGAAAACAATGTTTCAATGGTAAACATGATTGCAAGGCAACTAAACTCTTTAAATGAAAAGAAATTAAATCTCAAAACCATAATTTATCCTTAAAAATATTGAACAAAAAATTTTTGAAAGCAAAATGTCTTAGTTTGGCTTTTGTTTGATTTATGAGATGCATGCCGTTTTTTCTGCAGTAAGTGCATTATGCGCTTACTGCATTATGAATCATGCATTAAACCTGAATAGACAGAACGGTCACAATGATGGCAAACTAAGAAGTTGCAGTACCCAGTTTTATTATGTGGTATAGACTGTACTTACACCATTTGCACTGCTCCCTTCATAGAATACAAGTGTATGCAAGGCTATGTATCGGGCACTGGCATACGAGTGGATCTCCAGCCAATTAAAACTGACAAAATGCTACCAGATGTCTAGTCATTAGACAACAGCACTCAAATGTCCCAACCCTTTCTCATGGGTTACTAGTGGGCTTTAATCCTGCTATGAAGCCCAGGGAAGCACACATTTAACAGTAATCATCCTCACATTCATATATTGTATCTAAATAAATGCTATAAATGTTCAAATAGTTATGCTCGATGTACTCACAAAGTCAAAACCACATGTTCAGAGGGTGTATGTCTGTTTTTACTGGCATCATACCAACTTTTGCTTGGTATTTTTGATACCTTCTGATAAAAATATTTTAAATGTAACCGCACCAGTTATTTTTCTTCTGTAGAAAAATAAATGTTAAAATGAAGTACAGCAGAGGTTACGGGATTGTGTAACAAGGAGGAGAAAGCAAAAACAGAACAAAGCAAACAAAACTCATGTGTACCATTTAATGTTTTGCCTACGCATGATTGTGGCCCTCCTGTCAACATGGATATTCTGGGGATTAAACTGGATACTTACACAAATGAGAAAAAAAAAATAAAGTAAAAAAATAAATAAAAAAGTTTTTGAGGGGTAAAAGAAAAGTACCATCTGGGAGGCGCACTTCTCCAGATGTTTTGAATGGTGTAGTGACAAAACTGCAATTGGTATCAAACAGGCCTGACTGTTGAAGGCCTGGATACAAATGCCATCATTCTAACTGCCAACTGCAAGTGCTCATTTTTATCTTCAATTTTGTCAAGCTTAGCAATCACCTAAACCAGTGGTTCGCAAACCTCCCCTCGGGCACCCCAAGCCGGATCCAGGTATTTGATGTGTTCCACCTCTGGCACACCTGATAGAACTAAGTCCTTGATTAGTTGCATCAGGTGTGCTTCAGATGGAACGCATCAAATACCTGGATGCGGCTGGAGGTTTGAGGACCACTGACCTAAACTAACTCGCCAAACTACAACTGTGTTTTAGGGAAACAAAAAAAAACAAAACACTTGCGTTCAAGTCAAAATGAAGGACAAACATTGATTCAATATGAGCCAAAAAACAAATGAAGAAGTGACTAGGTGCATACTTTTGACAAATGGTAAACCTCCTGCTTCCACTTTCAGGGGCTTTGGAGGATAGTGTTGCTAGACCCCTCTTTGCTGCGGGCGATGATCTGCTCGATGCTAACGTAGGTCCCCGGCCACAAAGCCGACGATGCCTACCAGGCTGATGATGCCGTTCTTGAGCACCGTGCAGGGGGAGAGGCCCTCGTTGTGAAAGGTTAAGATGTGAAGCAGTGGGGGGAAGATGAGGGCCAGGGCACTGCTGCTGATGGAGCCCACCAGGGAGATCACCAAGTCCAGCTCTGGGATCAGTACGGCCAGGAGACCTGCAGAGGGGAGCCAAGAGCGTCATCACCACTTCAAAACCAGCAACCCACAATGACGGCAAGGAAAGCCATGCACAACAATTCAATTCGCTACCATCTCCCTTGTATTGATTAAAGGAGATTCAGCATTTCCGTAATCGGGGTTATGGCTGCGGCTTAGAAATACGTTTGTTACTCAATATAAGAAAGGGGCTGCATTTCACTGTGTGTGGCTTTCTTTCCTTTATTTTTGGTTTATAAAAACAACAAGTATAATAATATCATAAATAATGACATACCACCAATGTTATCTAGCACTCATAATATCAGTAGCGATAGCGCTTAGTCATAGTGCAAATGTACACAACTGTTTGCTGGAAATTCAATTGTGTGCCTTTGTCGAGTACTTTTCTTTATTGCAAAAACACAGTATCAAACATGCATTAAAACCGGAAAATGGGCAAAAAATGAAAGGCCATGCCTGAACCCCAAAAAGACCATCAAAGCGGTGGGGAAAAAAAAATCTTGAGGAACCCAGCTTAGAGGGGGAGCCTGTCCTCCGCTGGCCAGCCCAGTGTCAGTAGTCAAAGTTAGGCTAAATGATACGAGTGAGGTAAGGGGGAATCTGCAGGGCAAATGGTCAGAGCAGCAGTTGAGCTATACTATACTAGACTATAGCCCAGGGTATTTTCAGGTTCCTATCGAAGGGTCATAGAGATTGGCGGTAAGAGCACTTACAGCGGATTAAGTAACGTAGTGACTTAGATGCCCAAGGGTTAACAGAAATCAAACAACTCCATCTTGTATAAGAGAAGACCATTACCGCGAGGATCATAATGATTGGATACTCTTTATATTCGGAGTATAACTACCATTTCATTGTGTCTTATTGACTCCGAAAGCTCTTGGTGCATTCAAAAACAGGAGGAGCTTGCGCTGCTGAACGCTGAGCTTTTTTTTACTCCATTCATCAGCTGATCTAGTCTACAAGCTGCCAAATGCAGAGAGCAACTATGACGTAGGACTGATAAATGATCAATATAAATTAAATGGTCCCCCCTCCAATATTTTTTTTTTACCCAATTATTATTATTTGCAATTATCATGTAAATATGTCAGTTTTAGTACAGATGCTAACAACGCCGTAGGGCCTTTTAAAATTCAATTAGTATTTAATGCCATTTTGAAACGGCGATTATTCCCTCCGTGTCCGGGTTAACACGCATTGACCTGTCAATGGCAAATTCTTTGCTCCTTCCAAATTGAACATATGACAATGACCACTGTCTCAAGGCTTCAAAACAAATTCAAACGTACAAATGTAAAATTATTTAATTTCATTTTCTGGGGAGACAAAGAAGTAAAAAAAACTACTTGAAATGCACTGCCTGGAACTGCTTCTTCAGTCTGACAGATTTACTAACCCGACTGTTTACTCCCACTGAGATGCGACTATCCTGCTAAACATTCATGATCGAGTAAAACTGCCAGCATTTCTAAAACACCAAAAATGCAGATAAGACGTTCTATCTGCCTGCAAAGAGAATACAATGTGAAGAATGTTTGCCTCACATTTGCAATGTAATAGGCAACAAATTGGCTCCAATGGAACAGTCAACACTGTTCTGGATATACATTATTAGATGTCAATTTAGTGTGCTTGTGTTTCGCTCTGACTATCCACAAGTGAAATGGTAATACTGACAGGAGCGCAATTCCCTCCCTTGTAGGCAAGCCGGTTTTTGCTCAACTCTCACAGCACCCATTCTGGTGTGAAAATGTCACATAAAGCCTTGAGGATTGATCATGTGTGACACTTTGATTATGCGTATAAGACGCTCACAGTGGAAACTGTGGCTTGGTACAGGAGGCTAGACAAGCCCGAGCAGATGCCAAAGAGGCCTCAGACAAACAAGGAAGCTGCAGTCGGACAAGGTAACTTCACGCAAATATTTAATATTGATATGTTGTTAAGGAAAAACAACGTTAATTATCCAACAAAATAACGATTTCGGTGTTGCATTTACAATGTTTAAGACTAGAATATTCTATGTAGGCCCAGACATAAATTTTTAAGTCTTTGTATGTAGCGAATTCTGCATTACACAAAAAAGGAGCCATCTTTATTACTGAGCCAATTCACATAAGCCTCTGACCTTTTGTCGTTCCCCATTCCCTCCTTCAATCCTGAGTGACAGAATACATTGAAAATGTCATGCTTGGCCACTTCCTTCATATTATCCTCCCATTGCATTGCATCCTGGATGACGGATAATGTTTCCACTGTGCACATGATCCTTGGAAAGTACTGACGTATTTAATTGCATTTAAACAAATGCAAAATGGCTGGAATCAGGCACAGTGACAACTAAAACACCCATAATGATATGAGAACTGTATTCTACATGCAAAGGAAATGCTTGGGGGTGAATGGTCAGAATCCACATTGAAAGAATAGTTAAAATGTCTCATTTACAAGATATACATTTGGACCAGCATTTAAGTGTTCACATACATCTGGTTGGGTGGTATAGAAATAAAGGGTGTGATGTAAGAACAGACATATTCCTACAGGATGGTAGCCTCAGTCTCTGGGTTGAGACTAGAGAAAGCAGCGTTCTCATTTCTTCATGAAGGCTGCGGCCGGCCTTTTCCTTGGTGCCGTATGTTTATTTCCACAAATAATTGGTATCCGCCGACTTTATCCCTATTTATCTTTTTTCGCCCCTATTTCTTTTTCAGGTAATAACAGACTTTTCATTCGCACTGTCGGGCCTAGAGTCAAGCCTACAAACGTTAATCAAAGTTGCATCATGGAGAAAGAGACTGAGGAGGCAGTGGTGGGAGGAAGACAACTTGGAAAGCGAGCGGTCGAATGAGAAAATAACTTGTGGCTGTCACTATCAAGGCCTGGCGACACGTCAGAGCAAAAAAACAACAGTGGGAAAACAACAGAACCAGAACGGCGTCTTAAATAAATGGCAGGAGCTGCCGTCAGGGTAGACGGAGAGACGGCGGGCCTGCAGCACATGAAAGGTGAAAAGTGAGAGAGAAAAGAAAAACGAACACTGAAACTATCCCACGCAACTGATTTATTACATCTTCAAATGTTTCCTTCAGGCTAGGCAGACAGCATGTCTGAGTCACTGAAAAGGGCACAAGGGGATTAAAGGAATATTTCAGTTTAGTATTGGGGAATTTTGGGGTTTGTGGTCTAAAGCAAGAACATAAACTTCAGGTAATTACAAAGAATCTTATACAGTGAAATTATGCCTCCAGAGGTTGTGCGACTATTGCTGACGTATCCTTTATAAAAAAACAAAAAAAAAACAAGTATAATGTTATTTTTGGTCGCTAATATTTCCTATGGCACATGCAACCTGAGGCCACTAAGCTCAAGGAAGAAAGTACTGGCACAATATAAAAACTGATATTCACGTTCATAACTGTGAATTAATGCTATACAATTACTGTGTTCATATGTACAGCCACTGGAAACGCAATACCACTGTACAAGCTGCTTTCGAGTTGCCTGATGGGCATCTTCTTGCTTTACGCCACAAACCCCAAATTCTCCAATACCAGCTGACTGGTCATCAGAAACTTCTGTGAGCACCTAAATGATCTTTCATTGTGCATAAAACTGTCTCTGCCAGTTGGAAAAAAATACAACCGAAATATCAAAAAGCCCAGACTGTGAACTATCCATTTAAACTGAATAAAGAGAGATGAACAGGCAGCTGGGACGCGCTGAATAAGTGGTGTTCACCCCTTACCCTATTTCTGTTTCCTCCCACAGTGCTGGGCAGATACATGCCAGGGCTTTTAAATCTTCAAACACGTGCAGAGCGCACTCCCACTACCCCCAACACGCACTCACTGTCACTTGCCATTTCTTTGACAGCGACTGTAAAAGACTCGTCCGGCGCTCTCTTTCCTCATATTTGACAAACGTTAAGCAAGGCAAAGTTGACCATTTTAATTCACGGCTGTGAAATGACACTGGAAAGGGAATCGGAAGGCTGAGCCTGCGAATGACGTTCGTGTGAGGTTTTGTGCCACCACTTGGGCAGAGACTTCAAGAGCTCTCACAAAGCTTGCCTGCCTGGCCAGAGCAAACAGGACACTCTGGAGAGGGAGACAGTTTGAACATTTGACCAACCTTCTGCTTAAGCCCCCTCTTGAGAAGAACGAAGAGCCCTAGAACAGGCTGCTATTCTTTCAATCAAAGGCACTTTCCAGTGAAACAAACTACCTTTGTCTACAAAATCAGAAACTAATAATAATAGTACTAGTATATTAGCATTACGTTTTTCAGAGACTGAAATAACTTTAAATAATCATACATCGTATACACATTACACAATATGGAAAAAATTGACAAAAATTGAAGGAAAGAAACACACATGCACACACAGACACTGGGTACACTCCCTACTTTGTTCAATTGATTGCCTACACATGACAGCTGAATAGATTCTAAAATCCACTGACAAGAAAGGGAGTGAAGATATTTACTGCTGGTTAATGGAATTAAACATTATTCAAATTAAAAAGACAAAATTAGTTTTACAACTTGGGACACTGGCAAGGTTAGAAAAGGTTAGGATGAGATATGGGTTTTTATGGAACAAGCTTTTGGTAGTTGGCAGGCAACGCTATTGGACAACAGCACGATGTCACAAGCAACACAAGGGCTTCACATTCCATTAATATGAGTCTTAATTCCTCCTCAAAGGCACTTTTGGAGGAGATGACCAGCACATGAAGCAGTATCCCCTCCTCCCAATGTCACAACAGACTCTCCAATCAACTCAGAAACGGCAGTGTCCTACTCTGCCGCTCTCAAAGAGTGGCTTTCCCCTTGATAATCCCAGTCTGCATTCAACAGTCCTTTCATAGAAAAACGAAGGCTACGGGTTGGTCAGATTTTTGGCTGTCATTTCATTTTTATGTACTTTTATTAGGTGGTCGCTAATGTGCCTAACTGTACTCACAGTCTGTATCTTTGTTGTAATGGAAAGTAAATAGTGTACATATTTATAGTAGTGCAGGTAAAGACGTTAAATAAACATTATATCGAGCAGACAGACATTTAAATATTGATTAGGTCAGTGGAAACCAAGCTTCCACAAGAAGCAGATTTAACAGGATTTGAGCCAAAACCCACAAGCATTCTGCTTGAGAAAAACCTAAAACTTGCAGAAATGCAAGCGCTATTAACAAAAGAGGCATTAATATTTCATTGAGGGACGAAGCACATTCCCCACCTCTAGGCTGTGTGCTTCATAATTTTGGAGGAGTACTCGTTTTGGGGATTTAGCATCGCTGCCAATTTAAATTCAAAGGCAACATGTCCATGGCCGATTAGCCTCGGGGTAGCTGTGGGGTACACTTTCATCTGACCCCTTCACATTAGAGATGGAACCTGAAAGCCCAAACCATAGGAACATTTCAGTAAAGGCAGCTGAGGAGTATGTGTGCCTTGCTGTGAACCTGACCCCTCTGCACCCACATGCTTCCTTTACTGTATAACCTGACTGAACTGGGGGGAACCGTTGCTTCGGTTCTTTTCCCTACAGTCTTCCATCCGGAGGCCATTTGGCAAACGGCTATTTCAAGGTTCACTGTGTATCGGTTTATTGGCAGTTTCTTTTCATTCCTCCCTCATGCAAGGAGACATAAATGACACAATACATTCAGAATAGGACCTGGACATTACTTTGCTCTTAAACTGACCTTAGTTTAACCAACTGTGTTGGGCTACTACCAGACTAGGATCACTCCAGTAGTTGTGTAGACTAGACTCCTTGCCCTCTCATATCTTTTAGATATGCTGCCCAAGCATAGAACCCGGAGGCTTTTCCATATTACACTCGGACCTCTGCACCTTTCCCCCACTATGGGTAGAGGGACCACTCCAGCCCAGACCCTCTCCTGGTTCAAGCGCATGCCAAGCATGATACATCCCGTCAGGCATCACCCAACTTAAATGTCCATTCTCTTTAGTCCTCACAAAATTGTCATTATAATTTCACAAATAACCCCTTTGTCCTAAAATATTGGCAGAATGAATATTTAATGAAAGTTGTCTCATCAAGATAAGATTGCCTCCCAGCATGCCCTCACGTGCAATGTAAAGTACCTTGGCCTGAAAGTGAACTGCTATGATTAGGTTTCCTTTGCCATCCTCATCATTCGCTCGAATTACCGCTGTACGTTCTTTTTTAACTGGAACCAATTGCACCGTCATTTTATTTTGTCCATATTGCTTTTGACTGCTTCTGTTTAGTCACCGTTTTGCCTCTCAATCCACTGTGCGTGGGGGAAAATGACACTCGTGCCCTCTTCACAGCAGTTTCTGTAAACTTCTTAATTATTGCCCTAATGGTGGACATGGGTAGTTTCAGACATGGAGCTGTTTTTCTATAGCCATTTCCTGATTTATGAAGGTCAACAACCTTTTGTCGCAATTTATTTGTGGGTGCGTCCCAATATTCTTCACTCCCCACCTCCACTCTCCGACTACCACTCCTCTCCTACCCGGAAATATGCAAAACTGCCTGAACGTTTTGAGTACAAGTATTTGCATGTACAGTATCCAATGTACATGACATTGCGGTTTGCGTCGAGACATTAATTAATATGTAAGCATTAATACGTAATTAAGATCTAATCAGCGACATTAGATTAAAACACAAAGATCCGTTTCCGGGGCACGGAGTAGAGGAGTGGTAGTGGGAGGAGGAAAGGTGGCATTTTTCGACTATTGGGACGCACCCTCTGTGTTCTCTGATCTCTGAAGGGATTTTGGCCTCCATCTTTGTCACCTCATATGTATACCCCAGTGAAACAGGAAATTGAGAATAACCACATAATAGTTCCTAAAGACTCAAGTGTGCTTTATCTATATCTGGCATTGGCAATAACTGAGACACGTTTCTGGAGAATATTTAAATTTTTTTTTTTCATGAAGAATTTATTTATTAATTAATTTTTACCTAAATTAAAGATTAGATGTTTCTCTTGAGTGTAAAGTCATACTGATAAGTGACAAAAGGCATTTTTATAGCCTTTTTTTGCTCATATTTTCCAGGGTTGCCAATAATTCTGGTGGGCACTGTACAGAAACATGATGCATCATGTAGTATATATTTATTAGCTTAAATATGGTATTTTACACGCCCACATAATCCATAGATCTTTTACCTACGGTGTGTTGGAAATAACATGCACGTTTTGTAATGGAAAACACATTAAATGCTTTTAAATGATTGTCAAGATAATGGATAAAACGCGCAGTGAGCAACCACCCATAAAATGCACCAGCCTGTCAATGATGAGACCAAAAGAAATTATCTGCCGGCTACTGAAATGTCAAACATGACATCTCTGCAAAAGCAATGCTACCCACAATAGGTAAAACGTTTGATGGGCGAGACTGCTTTGAGGCAGTGGTATCTTTGCACAGAAACATACACACCTGTGTGTTCTACCTCAAAGCATACACACATCACCTGCTGTGTGTCCTTCCTCAGCACATACACACCTGTGTGTCCTACCGCAACGCATACACACATCACTTGTGTGTCCTTTATGCACACAAACACGTCATCCATGTGTCCTTCCTTAACACATAAGCATGTCACGCCAGTGCACTGCCTGTACACATACACACATTACCACTTTCTACAGGCACATACACGCATTACCACTTTCTACAGGCACATACACGCATTACCAGTTTCTACAGGCACATACACACATCACTTTCTACAGGCACATAACACACATTACCAGTTTCTACAGGCACATACACACATTACCAGTTTCTACAGGCACATACACACATTACCACTTTCTACAGGCACATACACGCATTACCAGTTTCTACAGGCACATACACACATTACCAGTTTCTACAGGCACATACACGCATTACCAGTTTCTACAGGCACATACACACATTACCAGTTTCTACAGGCACATACACGCATTACCAGTTTCTACAGGCACATACACGCATTACCAGTTTCTACAGGCACATACACACATTACCAACTTTCTACAGGCACATACACGCATTACCACTTTCTACAGGCACATACACGCATTACCAGTTTCTACAGGCACATACACACATCACTTTCTACAGGCACATACACACATTACCAGTTTCTACAGGCACATACACACATTACCAGTTTCTACAGGCACATACACACATTACCACTTTCTACAGGCACATACACGCATTACCAGTTTCTTCAGGCACATACACACTTTCTATAGGCACATACACACATTACCACTTTCTATAGGCACAGTTAAAACCATTTAATTTGCAAGAATGCTACACACTTACACCAGGCAAGCTGTTACTACCTGCTCTAAAATTCACGAACCCTCAGTCCCTAAAGACATTGAATGTCGCAGAAAAGGTTGCTCTGGTTAATGGCAAACGATGCTTCAGTGAGCAGCTGTAATGATTCACTTTCCATGCCTTTACAACTGTGTGCTTACTGAGCCTCTGCTGTGCATGAATGGCTTTTCTCTACATTGTCAATGTGAAGATTTCAGATACTACAGCATCTCTTTTAAAGACCGAAACCGCATTCCTTCCTAAAAAGGTCAGCGTGGTGCCAGCGCATGGCCAAGGCGCTTTACAGAAAAGCAGTAAGATCTGTGTGAGGTGCAACAGAGACGCAAGGTGTCTGTTAAGGGTAACAGAGTAAAACAGTCATTTAGGCAGATTTGAAATAACTGCAAAGAAGAGACATCTGGGATCATGGGATCACCACACTTAGCGAGCCTGTGATGACAAAAGGACATCGACGATGGAAATACGCCGCTGCTGAAAGTCAGAGCAACGTACATTATTACTTATTACGGCTTACTCATTGGACCCTTCAAGGGAACAAAAACACTTATAGGATCTGGATTGGAAGCCACATTACGGCTGGAAACAATAGCGTCAACAACAGTGTTACGCTAGAGCAATGTACATTATTACTTATTACGGCTTACTCATTGGACCCTTCAAGGGAACAAAAACACTTATAGGATCTGGATTGGAAGCCACATTACGGCTGGAAGCAATAGCGTCAACAACAGCGTTACGCTATTGCGTAAATGCATTACCGCCAACAACAGCGTTATGCGATTGCATAAATGCATTACTGACAGTGAAAGCCATTTCCAGGAGGGAGACGGGTTAAATTATGATACAGCGCAGGTTAGAACATATCTGCATTGTGCATATGTGATCTATTTCCATTCACAACATTACAATACAAGCATGCATTTTCCAGCAAGTCAATCTGATGGATAAAGCACACCTACACGCAACGAGATGAAAAGGAGAAACCTACGACTCGCAGAAGAATAGAATGTGTCATCTATTCTATAGCTGGAGAAAACAAAAGCACTGCCCTGATTATATGGGCATTTATAATTTGGTCAAAAGACTACACTTTTGGTAGCCACGTAATAAGGCAATAAGCAATGAGACATAATGAGTTTAATGCCATTAAATAATTGCAGTATCTGAATCTATTGATAAGTTCAGCGGCACACAAATCATGGGTCTCATTGAGCGATTACGGTCTGGAATTATGATTGACCTCACACAGATGCAGTACTCACTGCTTCTTTGACCACATCCGTAATCCACATTACCAAGTGACCAAACATTTGTTATATGAAATTACTGACCATAGCCAAATATACCAGCCTACCTTAGCCAATCAATCTGGTCTAGCTAGTCAATGTTATATTTGAATAAAGTTTTCTATTTCTTCACCTTAAATCACATGGTCTAATTATAAACACTTGAGTAGAAGTATTTTTCCCGCTATGAATCTGCAGTGGTGTCATTTTGAGGGTTTTAAAATGTTAGAAACAGGTGTTTATACTTTGCTTTAATACACCATGTGTTTTTTTTTCTAAATATACATTATATATTCACACTTAAAATATACATACTATCTGGTGGCTTTCTAGATTAATTCCACTTTATCATTAGTATATATCAGGAGTCAGGACCAGACCTACTGACAGAGCAGCAATTTCACACGGGTGTGCCCTGTTAAACAATTTAATATAGAAACTGCTCTGGTCTCTCTGTAGGTGCCTGGAACATGGAAACTAACGTTAGCAGAGAGACAGAGAGAACAGAAACCCGCGACGGCAAAGTGTATTTTTGTTTATTTTGTTACCCGAGGCGTATGCCTCCTATCTCACTCAGTGTCGATAGACCGATGGAAACAATCTGTTTCCAAGCGGCTTGCCGTTCTTCCCAGGGGTTGATTGTCACGCCGCGTTACACGGTACTTCTGCTAATTGTAAGTGAAAAAATGGATAATGGGTACCACAACTTGCCGTAAACTGGTCAGTAATTAGTAATACCACGACTTGCCATAAACTGGTCAGTAATTAGTAATAATCGAGTGCATAATCGAGACCTTTCAGGTATGACCATACAATAATTGCTAATGATTACTAATCATGAATCAACCCCTGCAAAGTCTTCGAAGTTGCAGGAGCTCAAGCCCATTTAAAATCAACAATCCTGGGTCTACGATGTTAATGCTACATCTGCTTTATCAGCTGAGAGAGAGAGAGAGAGAGAGAGAGATCACAAATGTCACATGCTGGATGCATCACATTTTTTTTCATATTGTCATTAAAGTGGAAAGGGCATTTAAAATTTTTCTCATCCATGGAGCCCCATCCAGGGGACCTCTATCATAAGTTAGAAAGGGTTTTTATTCTTAATAAAAAAAGTTTTATAAAGATCCCGACCCAGGCAGGCTGAGATTACAACCAGTGACGGTGAAGGGGGGGGTATCCTACCTATGGACATGGCAGTGGCCAGGAACCCCCAACAGTACCTTTACAGACCCCCCCCCCCCCCCCCCCCGCTGAAAACCCACGACTTACAGCTTCGCTTTCCTTTTCTTCTCAGCTCCAATATACTAATGGGCAAACCTCTGTGAGAATGCAATATATGCCTGCCGGGCTGCCGTGGAAAACAAACTGTTTTTCACACACACAACCAACTCCTCGCTGAGCCAGAGAGTGGAATCGTGTTAAAGCTGATTTACTGAAACTGATGCACGTTCCTTTAGGCCGGAATTCCCCGCACAGCCAAAGAATCCACAACCGGGCTCCCTGTTCTGAGCTTATTCCAAACTTTATTGGCAACCCTGAAAAATATAAGGCTATAAAAAAAAAACAATCTTTGTCATTGGAGAAAGATATGTTGATTTCTCATTTTTGCGGATTAGCCTGAATGAATATGCAACATTGGGCATCCCAACGTTATTTCAAGAAATAGTGGGAGGTGGTCATGCAAATAGATTCCTTTAGTACAAATGAAAAGCAGGTATTAAGACACATAATCGGTAAGATGACGGCTGTCATTGTAGTAAGGTTGTGTTTGGAATATCCATAACTGAACGTTCTGAATGATTGCGTAACAATGGGGGGTAATTAACTGGCCCATTCTAGCTAATGCTCAAAATACACAAGAAGATAATTTGAGGATAGCATTTTTTTTCTCGAGTAATATCCCTAATATCCCAATCCAGTACATTTCCAGTGTATACCTGCCCTTCAGCCTGCCGTATCTCCACATTCATCATTTTCTCTGTGCCGTCTTGTGTGCATTTTGCGAATGCAGAAAGGTCAGTGATATTCTCCATTTCTTGAAAGCAAATGGGGAGGGGGGGGTGATCCTACTTTAACCACCTGCTTTGATATAAGCACACATCATGTTTAAACATGAACATACATTAGCAGCTCTAAACTCATCATCCCTTTACTGTTGCTGGAAAACACCTCGTCTTTAACGCAATGTTATTTCTATCTGGGGTGCAGCAACACTCTTGCAAACTGACCCCTCACCCACATCTGAATAGCACACCACACGTGGGACACTCTAAAGAGCAGCCTGAATACCTGCTCTGAATTACACATGTAGTTTTTCCATTAGATGGAATACACGTTATGATATTGAAAACCTGTAGGCTTCTCAAGAAAACGCCGCTGGAAAAATCACGATTAAAGCGGTGCCATACAAAATGAAACACTGTTGGTTTAGGCGGTAAGTATTTACCAAGAGTGTTAAAGGTACATCGCGTTCTGCTCCCCCACACTAAACTGTGCGTAATTCAGCGATGACAAGCTAGCGCCAGGAGTAGTAGACAAAGACCGCCGGCAAGGCAATTTCACTGAAAAGGAAGGTGTCTGCGCAACAGAAACGATCTACCGTTATTGCAAAAGAAGGAATCTGAAATACATTGATCACCAGGGAATGGACCACATACGTTTTGATCCAAACAAAAACAACTGCAATTGTCTCTCCCTCCCTCTGTCTCTCAGACATACAGACAGAATTGCATGTCAGACATGAAAACCAAACATGGCAATTATGATATTCAGCTGATTACGGCTTCATGTAATTTGTATGCCCTCGATTCAAGTGACATTTTGTAACTGTCATTTAAAACCATTATCCTGCCAATCATGTTGTAATCATGTTGGGAGGAGGGGGACCATAAAATTTGGTGAGTCACAGTGCAATTTTATCCGCCATTTTCAGATTCTCATTGTTGGCTGTATGTCCATTCTCCACTAGCTGCACATCTGCTTCCAGAAGACCGTATAATGGATGACTTACAGTAAGCCTCGACTCACAGGAAGGTTAAATTGTGACCTTGTACCCCATCATGTGTGGTCACACTATAGCTTTTATTCTATGGCTGCCCCTGACATTTATGCCGCAGCCAGCCGAAGCACACCAGGCACAGAGGTGCGCAAACTGCATTTAAAAAAGGCGTTATTTATTTATTTTTTTTAGTTAAGATGAGGCTAAATATTCAACTGTTACAGAATATTGCCTTGTATGTTGACGGCAGCCTCATATACCTCTTATATACGTCATGAGCGTGATTCAAAAGGACCGCTTAAGACGCAATTGATTTTGAATGGACTTTTTTAGACGACTGAAAGACTTTATCTCCTCTGAGACCGAGCGCTTTGACCGTATGTATAATTTAAAGGGATAGTTCGGAATTTTGGACATAATGTCTCAATTACGACTTTTGGACATACACATGTTGCTAATGCTAGCGCAGCTCTATGGCAACCGGTAGCATCCACTACCAAACACACTTAAACACTCCACAGTGCACCCAAAGCAAATAAAATACGAGGACAGTCTATCGGGGGAGCGATACTTTACGTTACCTATGAATGTAGTGCTGGCACTGGTCGACTACAACAACAAAGAAGAGTAACAAGTTGTAATGGCCACGTTCGCTCCGCTGCCGTACTTCCACAGAGAATATTAGGCCAGCACAAAGTAAAGGATTCAACGATAGTTTGACTTCAAAAATTATGGTATAAACACTCAAAATAAACCCAGATAGACTGTCGTCGTATTTTATTTGCTTTGGGTGCACTGTGGAGTGTTTAATTGCGTTTGGTAGTGGATGCTACCGGTTACCTTAGAGTTTCGCAAGCATTAGCAACATGTATGTCCAAAAGAAGGGACAGCATGGAATTAGCTGAAAATGGTTTCCATCAATCAACTACATCATGGCTAAGTCGTAATTGAGACATTATGTCCAAAATTCCGAACTACAGCCACCTACAGCCACCTTACCAAAACTAATTTTTGTTTTTCCTGACCTGTGTTTTTCTCATCCTCCACTCACGTGGGTGCTGATCAAGACAAATTTACATTTCATTATGATACGATCATTAGTTACTTTTGATTTCAGCAGCCCAGTTAATAATAAAAAACAATTAAAAAAACATGCACAAGTGGCTGTGCAATGAGGTGAAATTAACGCTTAACAGCACAGTTACCTTGTGTAACGTTAGGAAGATGTAGTTCACCTAGTGATGTGCTGAAGAGAACACTCGCCTGCTAAAAGTTTTCATGAAGAACCGTGGCTGATATGATGACATGAACATACACTTCTGCATCAATTATTGAACAAAAGACAAAGAAAGTATGAAAGACAAGTATGTGTGCAAAGAATGCACATTTTCATAAATCTATGCATGTAAGAGGGGGAATAGTGGGGGGAAAAACAGCGCATGGCTCCATGCCTACAGTTTGAGAAAACATGCAGGATGTGGAATCTTTCAGAAGGCAGCTATCCAATGTATTCTGATGACAGCATTCAGTATGAAATATGAGAGCAGACTGGCTTGTGCATACATCTCTGTATTATAAAAGGAATGGCAAAATAAATACATATTTGGACTAGTGACTTGCACAACTGGCAATATATGAAATTCAACATATTTGTCTGTAAGAAGAATGCATGCAACAGTTGTTAAATCTATCTGCATGCATGCATAAAAGCCTGCATGCACGATCTGTAATGGGCTCTGACCCCTGGCAATAGCAGCAGAGGAACCTAAACTCCCGCCCCACACTACGGTGGGTTTTCTGAGGGTGATTCTGGACACCATAGGATAAAATGTGCACAGCATTGAAAATGCACTGATTTGAGAATGAGGTTTTCCATTTGCACTTTCTGTTCAAAGCTCTGGATGTCCAGGCGATTTATCCCTTGAACATGAAATGTTTATCCGTATGGTGATTAAAGGTATTTTTTATTTTTTTGTTCACTAAATCAGAATTATTTGTCTTTATACAGAACACTGTGTGAATTTCCAATGGATAAGACTAATTGCAACAAAGTGTTCTTCTGCGTCAGAAAATTAAAGCTCAGAATCTTGTAATTCTATGCTAAAATACAAAAAAACGCAATAAGCAATATCAATTAGAAAATTGTGTACGTAAATGATGTCTTACTCATAAGTGAAGCAAAATACAACTGTATAGCAAATGTACTGTAGTCTATTGAAAACCCACACAAGTGACATGGGGTGCTGCTTCAACGTGCCGCTTAACTGCCGCAGGTACTACGTGCGCGGTGCAGATCCACCTTTACTTATCCGTCATGTTAAGTGTGTTCCCAGGACACTCCACCTCTGCCACTGTCAGTCCTGTATTGCCTGAGGCTAATGGAGGTCAACAGGAGACATGCTGACTGCTGAAGGACACCGACCGCCAACCTGGACGCATAGCATCCGGAACCAATTTGTGCAATGCATGCTGGGACAGTTCCCCCCAGGAAGCAGATAGAAGACTGTGGCGATCGGCCTAATTGAAAGACTTCCTCGCTCAATTGCCATTGTCATGGTAAAGCACGTCTTGTGGCATTTTAAACTTTCTTTTGTCCCTTGGCATATAGGTCACTGAAATGGCCCCTGAGGTGCTACATGGGAAGCGTGGTTCACCTCATTAACAGAATTATTCCAATGGATTAATTGCATTGATTCTGACCGGGAGGTTGCAGTCGCAGGATTGAATTCATTTACATAATACAGAGTGATGAGCTGAGGATTTAATTGAATGGCCTGTAACAAAAGGTCAACGGCGTGCATATGGAAGACATAAGTGAAGACTAAGTTAAACTTAGAATAAAGTAATAAATAAATAAATCTTTCCAGAGGCCTTTAAAGTGCCACGTATCCATGATGGATGAAGCTAACCGCAGCCATGGGAAACAGCCCACCCAAAAAAGATAAAGATCAATAAGCTAATGAAAAGGGCTCATTGACAATGAATAAAATCATTAAAAGTACACAAAACCTCTAAAAATGGACAATGCTTCAGTTTCAGTGGTCCTAAACTGTGGAACTAGATAGCATTTCCTTAAAAGCAGAAAAAAAAACTTCTTCTCTAACAACTTTTTTTGATTCTGGCATGTCTATATTCCACCCACACACACACTATCATCAGTGTCAAACCCAGTGTGGACATGTCATATACAGTGCCCTCCACTATTATTGGCACGTCTGCTAATGATGAGTAAAAAGGGTTATAAAAAATTCACCGTTTGGTGAATTAGCTTAATCTCACACTGAAAAAATGAGAAGTGAATTTATTATGAGAATCAGGTCATGGCATGCAAAGGATATGCGACCAAATATAAAAAATGATTACTTTATTCTATATATAAATGCAGGGGTGCCAATAATTGTGGCACATGTGATTTTGTTAAAAATAATAATTTCTTGATGAGGGATTTTTTTTCTTCTCATAATACATTTACTTCAATTAAAGGTTGGATATTTCTCATTTTTTTCAGTGTGAGATTAAGCTAATTCATCAAACGGTGAATTTTTTTATAACCCTTTTTACTCATCTTTACCAGGGGTGCCAATAATACTGGAGGGCACTGTAATAGGTGACTTATGTATGAATGGTGAAATGTATGTGCTTTTCAGCTACAGCAAAACTCAGATTGACCGGGTAAAGGTCATAATGCTTCTTGATATAAGTGTGGCAACTATTTTCGAGGCGTAACAAAAATTTTAAAAAATATCCATCCGATATTTTGAGCAAGTGCAGGGCAGAAAAAAACAGCATGGAAAAGGGAAACAGTCCACACGTGAAATGAATGCTCCCCTAAATCAATGATCTATTAAATCAGCACGACAACATGATCAGCATTTCCACCTACATTGGGTGTTTGACCCAGAGCTGATTTGAAACGTTGATCACACCATTGATTTCTAGGGGCAGTAACTGCCGTGTGCGTGTCCACAACAGTTCTCTTAAAACGTACACAGATGACTGCAGAGTGATGACCGTACCTTAATGTACAAAAAGCTCAGGAGAGATTAAGGGTAAACTGTGAAAGACTGCTGTGTTCACAAAATTGTCAGCTATTATCAAACTCCTGGAAATGACAGGATTATGTGACTCAAATGTGATCATCAATACTTGGTTCCATTCACCTTTAACTGGTAAGCATTCATACGTACAGTAAAACATTGACTTCTGCACATTAGCTTTCACAGGTTTTGCAAATTAATGGTCAGCATCCACCGTTACAGTGACTGTGCGCTTTAATTCTGAACAGACTGCATCTGAGTTTAAGAACAGTGTATGACTTAAATGTTGATTTTCAGTATACATTTCTGAGTAAACATGGCAGACAAACGGATAATGATTTTGGTAAGACAACCAATAACTTTGACGAAGACGACACTAAACTGTCCGCAAAGAAATCACAAGCTCTAATCAGTTTCTGGGACATATCAAAATTACAATGTTTTCAATATCTCAGGTTGACTGGATTAATTCATATTTCAGAGGAAATTATTTGAAGGAGATAAAATGAGGTTTTAAAATCTGACAGCAGAAAATTAAGTGTCTGTGTGCTATTCAACATATAAAGTGTGTGTGTGTGTGTATGTATGTATGTGTGAGTGAGTGAGTGAGTGAGTGAGAGAGAGATAGCATTGAGGGCCACAGTGAGAGCCAAGCACAGTATAATTAAAATGGCGAGCTTTGTTTACTCTCTACAACCGTTCAACAATAGCAACAAATTACTGCACTGAACAATCATTTTGATTGATGAAGGAGTGTAGTAGGAAAAATTTCCGTTCTCTTTGCAATGAACCCATTTACACCTAAAACGCCCCCTGAAAACACATTCTAAAACCTAAGGCATTGTTGTAAACAACCTCCTAAAACCTGAGGGTTTTCTGAAAAACTTGACAGAATTGTCAACGTTCACTAAAACCTTTATTTCTCAGCCTCTGTAGCAGATAGAAACATGAATTAAAAACCATTTGAGAGCTTACGTCTTCGGCTTTTATTGGGACTTACTTTTTTTTTAAACTGAAATTGATCATCTGGGTCTGAATCTTCTAATTCATTGTTGTTTTCATCAACGTAACTGCTGTACTCGACATCTTCAATGTCAATGCTCCCGTCGCTCAAGTCATCAATCATTGTCACTATCTGAAGCGCAACTTTAGGCTAAGAGGCTAACAGCAGAAATGGATCTCTATCGAGCCTTTCCAGACTGATCTGCCTAACAAGGCAAAAAAAAAAAATATATGAAAAAATCCCAGAATATGCATTTCACCTTCCCAACGTGTATTTCAGCGAATCACGATGCATTTCATTGGATGCATTTCATGCACTGACTTGAAAACGATGACAGCATCTAAAGCGACCTCAACGTCCCATCCGGTCTTAAAGGGATATACACGGAAACGGCGCACCCGGTTTTAAAGGTATATACACACAAATTCTGCATCCGGTCTAAATGGGTTAATAAATGCACATCAATTGTTTTGTGAAACTAAGGCCTTAAATAATTAGAAGATGTCTTGAGATTAAATAATTTCAAGAAAGAGGCAGATCAATTCAGACTGTGTTAGCTCCACAGGTGAACTGAGGTAAAAAGACTGTGGGCCACATTTAATGGCACACTAAGACTGTTGAAGAGCATATGGGATTCAATCAAACTCTCCAGGTTAAACCAGCACCCCACGTTCCACTCTCAAGAGTTTCAAACCAATTAAATTAGTTTTCATGGAATGATTGACACCCACATTTCCTATCGATTGGTAAAACCAGTCTTTAAAATATCTGCCTTTTCAGGAAGACATCAAACCATGGAAAAATAGACTAGAGCACCACCATTTTCAGCTGACATCTATTCTTGTTTCTTGTATTTTTCAGTCATAACAAGTTTTAAGGCTCATTTGTAAATGCCCTTAAACTGGCTAGGTACATGGACTGAATCTAGTCGGATGGAATGGACAAGGATTCAGTGACTGAAAGTTGCTGAAAGTCCTAATGGAGTGAAAGTCCAATTTTGAGTGACAGACAGTGACAGATGGAAAGAAAATTAATGAATGAACAGAAGACAAACTCAAGGGACCCTCTACTTGAAAAGTAATTTCACTCAGTCATTCTATAGTCCGCAATGGCATAATGGCGACAAACATCAGAGATTACCCTTTACCAAGGGGAGTACTCCACATTTCTTTTCAACTATATTAAGTGTTAAAAATCCCCTCTCTCTCCCTCCCTCTCTCTGACAACTTTCCTGCAATAGGTGAATTAAGTTCTTTCAGGGTTTCCCCTGTGAAGACTCATCTCATAAATGTCATCAATTGACATATTTATAAAGGTGAGTGTTGCCCATGCAGTCAGCTTATACTTGGATATGAAGGGAGAGCCATTCTTAAAAAGCTAATTGATGAAAACACGAGTTAGGACCCAATTTACGTAATGTCTTTTTGTTCCATTATAAGTTTACATTGCTCTTTGTTTAGTGCCACCAAGCAAGAATTCACACAAACTAGCACCTTTACAAATGAGGAGCAAGAAAAGAATCAAGTCACTGAAGGTCTCATATGCGGGAAGTCAAGCTGTGACTGAGGAGGAGGAGGAGGAGGAGGAGGGGGAAAAAGTAGTTGCAGAGACCTTTGGGCTCCCTATCTGACATTCTCCGGAACCATCTTAATGGAAGTGTCACTGAGTTTGGGCTCCCTTCTCCAGACAGGAAATAAGCGGACAAACTGAAGCGGGGACCTAATGGCACAGAGGGGAGCCGGACGCCTTTCCCGCCGCTGCGGGGGGGCCGGTCTCAGGGAGCGCCCCTGGCAGGGACTAAGGGCCCCACTAGGTCATGTGGCCCCGCATTTCCATGTCACCTTTCTGCCCACAGCGAGAGTGCACTCTGAATACGGAGTCGCAGGGCCGGCCCAGCATCACGCGCTGTCCTGTCCTGTTTACATCAAGCCCTGAACAACATGTCGCCCCCCGGTTTACCGTGGGCTGGGAAAAAATGGGGGGCCGGGGGGGTTTATTTGGATTCTTGGCTGCAGGTGCCTTTCATTTCATGTAAGAGCAGATCCTGAGAAGCCATACTCCGCCTACTCCCCTCCCTCAAAAACAAAAAAGGGGAAGCCTGCACCCCCCTTTTCGAGAATTGTTACACTTAATCATATTCAGAGGCAACCATGTGTAGACCGTCATATTCCATGAACTCCTTTGGAACAGCAAAAGAAACAGCGTGGATATGGGCACTCCGCAAATGGGAACAGTGTGGGCTCAAAATAACATTTTGTCTTTCTTCTTTATGCCTAGAAATTGAGAGGCGGGTGGCTGCGTTTGCAGTGGAATGAAGTTACTTTGGAAATGGGGTGCATTTTAGTGAGACCTGTGCAGACTACCTTTTACATACAATCAATGATTGAGGAAATTCAGGTTAACTGCATTGCTCAATGGTATAATGGCAAAGCCCCTGCTGGAAATCAAACCCACAACCTTTGAGTTACAAGCCCAGTTACCGACCCATTATACTGCACTTCCCTCTACAACCAAAAAAGAGGGAACAGGAAAGAAGGAACAAAAACCAAAGTGTGGGAACAAGGCTGGTAGAGCTCCCACTCTTCAATCCACTAGCTAACATGCACAGTCACTCCGATACATGCATACCACAGCTGTATGCAAATATATATGAAGATGGAAGAACAATATACCCAGCCCATTCAGTAATGCATGTTTAATGCATACATGTTTGATCCTCTGGTCTAAATTCAAACAAGCATCTCATGCAAACACAGAACACAACACAAAAATGGACAACAGGTTTTGTGGCGTGCAGAATAACCAATGTCACAGAAAGCTTTACTTTCTGTGACATAAAGGAAATTTTGTAATTGTTAAGTTGTGCAGTTATAAATCATTGAGTCCTCAGAGATCAGACTATAGACTGTCAGCTAGAATACTTGTATCCATCAAAGAACCATATCCATGAGGTGGTCTTTTCTATGTGACTGTTACATCCCCAGTCCTCTAACTGGTGCCCCAGGTGGCATGCTGCTCAATTTACTGGACCTGCCCATACCAAAATGTGAAACAGATCACAGGAAGGAACTATTAATGTTGTCTTCTGTCGCATGCCAGAGAGGCCACTCCTATACCGTCTATCACATGATGAGACATTAGCAGGAGCGTTAAGGTGCACAAAGGTTGAGAGTCAAGGTCTGGAAGACTCCTGGCAGAAACGGAAAACTGTCGAATGCAACTGAGGGTGTATCCATTCCTCGCATGTTGTCTGTGTTCGCCACTGGAGTTTTACAAGCCAGTCACAGTTGCTGATTACAGCCTCTCGGATGTAAAATAAAAGTTCCGCTAGCGCGCTGCACCGTTTTGACATTCTGCATTTAAAAGACTGGAGTGGGAGAGATACAAAAAACAAATGCTAATGGACAATTGAACCCTTTTGTTGCATTTGTATTTAATCATAGCGGAATTCTCCTTTGTAGCCACCTGTAATGTTCAGGGATTTTTGTTTCTCCTGCTCAATGTCCCTCTCCGCAGGATGAGTAATGAGGAAGCTAATCGGCTCATTAGCCTGATACGAGACGCTGTTAATTCAAGAGGTGTAAATTACTCTCAAAAGGTCAATACAGACAAAAGATACTGCTCAGGAAGAATGATTCAGCTCAACACCAAACCACAAATGCTAGGGACTTGGAATACATTGTAAGACCTTCACCTGCCACAACATATTTAAAATAAAATTTGTTTACCCCCCCAATTACATCCCTACACAGGCATACATACACACACCCACATATTCAATGTGAATTTGCAAGGTAAATCATTTCTTACTTTATAAAGGAGACAAACAATATAATATTTTTACTGGTCCCTATCCTGGGGCTCTCATAGCAGTCTAGTCAAGTCAAGAAAGACACTGTCCTCTAGCCCATGCCCATTTATAGTTATTATTTATTATTTCTGCAGATCATATCAAGTAGCTCTCGAGATGAACAAAACTGTAATCTCATCAGCTTTGTTTACATGCATAGCAATACATTACCATTCCGATGAGAACACAAGTATTACAGAATTCTGAATATGACGGGAGTACTATAAACACCATATTCTGATAACCATAGCTCGAATAAGCCAGTATACCAGCTACGAGAAACAAATATAAGACATAGCGGTATCCATTCACGATGGAGCAATAATAACATTGAAATTTCACCTATATGCAAAAAAAAAAAAAACATACTGTATTGCCAGTAAGAAAAGTAGGATTAGTGTTGCAAAATGTAAATTTACCAGAGGCTGAGAAGATTAAATGACGTCCTTTGTACAGCGTTTTGTTGTCAGACTCTGTTAAAATAACACTGTTTATGGACGCGCCTGGGCTCAAAGGTCATGGTAGCAGATGCAAAAGGGAACCACAGACGATTATGGCATGTGAGAGCATGTGCATGTTAGCAGAGTTCAGGCAGGGCAACTGGTTACTAAGCAACCGAGACCTGTCTAGAAACCCAGAGTTTTATCCACATGAAATGGGTAGTAAAGGGAACAGCTGAAACCTCTCCCCGACTTTCTTTTCTGTTTTGGAACCGATACTGCATGCTACATCACCTGCCCCATATAGTGACCTTTGCAGCGCAAAGTGCCTGCACTCTTCCTATATTGCAGGGCTGGCCGATACACTGCAACAATTATTTCGGACATCAGACAGGGAGAAAGCAGAGAGGCTAACAGACAGAGAAGGAAGGCCAACGCAGAAAGTTCCATGGAGGGAGATCGAACGTCCAACCCGCGGAGGGATTCGTATATGGTGTGAGAGTGGGTCACCCTATGGACGGCACCACTCGTCTCACCCGTTACTTAATTTTTGTTCCAGACTATCAGACATATCAACACACTTGATATGACAACCAATCAGCTCATGCTCATCCAGCTTCCATGAGATCATGTGACGTGTGTTTGGCGAGCTGCATGGCCATGCTTCTGATGAGCTTTCATATCGGCACCCATTTGTAGGTGAGAAGTGTTTTTTTAAATATTTGATAATTATAGTTATAGTTTATCACCCAGCCCTACTTGCAGGCCAGTATTTTTTTTACAGATAATACTGTATATCCACAGTGTGACATTCCTGACACTGAACAAAGAACTAATAGCTGGAGGCACATCTCTGAAGAAAACGTATAACCTGTAGGTGCCTGGTAGCTAGGGGGCTTGACAAAGCCTGGCTTCAAACAATGAGGGCACACACTGACATGGTAACATTACCACATTCACTACCTGAGCCACTGAACCACTCGAGCCCAGAAACTGCTATTATGTTTACACTGCATAAGCAACCATTGTGCTCAGATAGGGTGGAAACCCATGGCAGGCTCAGTAATTGATTTTCTTTACAAAGTAAAAAAAAAAGAAAAAAAAAGTGAATGAATTCAGACAGCAAAAAAGGAAGCCTGACACATTGATTAATTCCCATTCATGGGCACCCAAGGATGGCGGATGGATAACGACTTTGCTTTTAAAGCCCAGTGGTTCATGCAAGCCACTTAACCCCTTCGCGCAGATGCCAAATTTGGTCAATTATCACTTATTTAGGCGGTGTGTAAGGCTTTATAACTCCAGGTGTGAGAGAAATCTTGGTCATCACAAAAACTTGGTACATGGCTTAAATGAAACAAGACAGTTGTACGATTTACAATATGAACGTAGATTTGTTTATTTTCATAACTTAGGCCAAAATAAAGAGCCACAAATGCAAAGAAACTTTGGAAAAATAAAGGTTTTTCTTCAGCTTGCAATGAAATACCGAGAGCTACATTAGTGAAACAGGTAAATCTATACATTTCCTGGATCTTAAACTCCATGTAAACAAGTGTGCAAAATCTGAGGGTGATATGCAGAACTACAAAAGATCTATGATGCAAAACATAGGCAGTGTACCCTGTTGTCCATTACTGTCTCCAAATCTATCCAAATGGCTAAATTGTGGATTGAGGATTGTATATTAATTTAATATTTAGTAGCAGATATTGATAGTAGAATGATGTGGTATAATGACACAAAGATTTCACGATTAATTTGCATTTGCGTGAGCAGGGTTTTTCACAGCCATTTTGGCAAACGATCGGGCTATTGTTTGTTTTGCTTTATCTTGTTGCTATGACAATTTATTTATTTATTTTTTACCAAAAATTTTTTTTTTTATGAACACATAAACGCTATTGTCCAGTGTGTCACGCATGGGTAGGTATAGTTGCAGGCGAGACTTGGTGGGGGGTTGCTTGTTAAATGGACTAGCTACACGACAGTAGTGACACTTAGAAACTTTATATTTGGCAGAGTTGTCATGTCAACTAATAAAGGTACTACACAGAGAGTTTCCACTCATAGTTTGGCTGCAGGAAAATTTTGGCACAGGCATCCTGGTCACTAGGCTTCTGTGTGAAGGGGTTAAACACAATAAATGCAGTTAAAATGACAGCTATTAAATGGCAGAACCTAAAAATGAACCTCAATAATGGCAGTGACATTTCCAGTAAATTTCCAAAGCATGATCAGCATCAGAAAGTCATTCAGAAAAACCTTCATCCAAGGAAACTAAAAGAAATATGAAACCATGTTCATTTTTGATTTTTAAAAGACTTAGTTGAATTTGAGTATATTTATTCTGGAGTGTTTCAGCTAAATTGGGAACTCTAAAACCTCACATTCTACCAAATAATTAAACATAATTTCTCTAACACCAACCATAGTGCTGTGCCTTTAAGGAAACTGCTCTGATTAATAGCAGAGTACTAAATCCTTAGGAGGTCACTGAAAGGAGGGACATGTGTGCTGAGCTTGCTAGTTTGTTGGGGAGAATCCAAAATTAAGATTAGCGCGTTACAGTGGCATGAGCAGTTTTAAAGAAGCTTTGATCAGTCAATTAAAAAAAGATTATTAATATGAATTATCATGCTTTCTCAGAGCTGTAATCTACTACCAACCAGTATTATAGTATTATTTAAACTGTCTTTTCTATTCCATCTCTTGGCGTCCAGGGAGCAGAAATCATATTCACCTGTTTCAATGAGGGGGCGATAACATAGCAGATAAAAATAACACTTATATGGTGCTTCATTAAATAATGAGAAATTAGCTTAAATACAGACGATTGTTTGTAATAGACTGGAAGCGTGCCTTCACAATCCATCCATCAGTCCCAAAAAAGCACCACAATGTAACGTAATTTTCCCGTTCAAAATCTAAGCAGTGAAAACCAACAACAAATAGCTAACAAATAGGTATGTTTCAACATTGGGTGTTGTAATGCATTGTGCAGCTTGCCAGGGCATGCAATAACGTGGCTGTGTTATCGGATATCGTCTAGAAATAAGGCTAAATTATGAACCTAGATGGGTCGAATGGCCTGTTAAATAAAACATATTTATATTCGAACTGGAAGAAAATAGTGGCAACATCTCCATTATGTTCTTTCTCAAGGAGGAGTCGCTGGGGAAGGTGCAGAATATGGCCATAAAAGACTGCTTGCCTGAGTCCTAGGGAGAGCACATATTCTCTTCATACGGACTGACAGAATGTGACCAAAATCACTACATCCTGGACAGAATGAATGGTGTCTGCAGTACTGAATAGTTAATGTCTCCTGTCTCACACACTGCAGGACTGAGGAGTTAATGTCTTTATATACTTTTATACAGTATATACTTTTTATAATAAAACATTTTTTTACATACCCCTACAAAACATAACTGCACCAAAATTAATGAAAGATAAGAAGAATGTGTAACTCAGAGGTTTTGACTACGGGTAAGGCAGAACTACCAGGCACCTATCCTCTACCCAGGACGGTATCATTTCGACATTTACCTATACCTCCCCATATGCTACTCTATGTAAATTACAAATTGCAGCAGGTGGAGTCTCCCTAACTATCTGGATGCCAGACAAACTTCACTTTCAAACTCAAAGTGCAAGAGTACAGAACCAAAATAGCAACCAGATAATCAATGTTATTCACTTCACCTGTCAGAGGTTTTAATGTTGTGGCTGATCGGTGTTATATATATAGCACCCCTGGTAAAGACGAGTAAAAAGGGTTATAAAACATTAGCTTAATCTCACACTGAAAAAATTTTAAAAATCCAACCTTTAATTGAAGTAAATTTTAATTAATAAAACCACGTGTGCCACAATTATTGGCACCCCTATAAATTCTTATGAACAAAATGTAACAAGCATTTTATCCATTTATATTTTACTTTTTAAAGTTGATCAGAGTGTTTAGGAACTTTCAAGCAGTAATCCATGACGTCCTGTTTCACGGGGGTATAAATATGAGGTGACACAGAGGCCATATTCCCTAATTCATACATCAACATGGGAAAGATAAAAGAACACACAAATCAAATGAGTGAAAAGTGTGTTGAGCTTCATAAGTCAGGGAATGGCTATAAAAAAAATAGCTACTCACCTGAAAATGCCCATATCTACCATTAGGACAATACTTAAAAAGTTCAAAGCAACTGAAACGGTTACAAACTTGCCTGGAAGAGGACCCAAGTTTATTTTGCCTCCACACACAGTGAGGAGGATGGTAAGAGAGGCAAAATAATCCCCAAGGATCACTGTTGGAGAATTACAGAGGAAAGTAGCATCTTGGGGTCATCAAGTCTCCAAAACTACCATTAGACGTCACCTCCATGCCAACAAATTATTTGGAAGGCATGCCAGAAAAAAAGCCTTTCCTGTCATTTCACCAGAAACGTAAGCACCTGGAGTTTGCTAAACGGTACTGAAACTTTGACTGGAACCCACTGTTAAGTATGGTGGAGGTTCTGTGATGTTTTTCCTCCTGGGAACCTTGTTCGGGTACATGGCATCATGAACTCCATGAAATACCAGGAAATTTTCAATCTGAATCTGGCTGCCTCTGCCAGGAAACTAAAACTGGGTCGTCGTTGGACCTTCCAGCAGGACAATGATCCAAAACATACGTCCAAATCAACACAAAAATGGTTAACTGAACAGAAAATCAAGCTTCTGCCATGGCCATTTCAGTCCCCCGACCTAAACCCCATTGAAAACCTGTGGGCTGAGCTGAAGAGGAGAGTGCACAAGAGAGAACCTAGGACTCTGGATGATCTGGAGAGATACTGCAAAGAGGAATGGTCTCAGATTCCTTGCTCGGTATTCTCCAACCTTATTAGATGTTACGGGAGAAGACTCAGTGCTGTTTTATTGGCAAAGGGAGGTTATACAAAGTATTAAATGCAGGAGTGGCAATAATTGTGGCACACATGTTTTTGTTAAAAATAATTATTTCTTGATGAGGGATTTTTTTTTCTCAGAATAAATTTGCTTCAATTAAAGGTTGGATTTTTCTCATTTTTTCAGTGTGACGGTGAATTTTTTATAACCCTTTTTACTCATCTTTATCAGGGGTGCCAATAATTGTGGAGGGCACTATATATATATATATATATATATATATATATATATATATATATTAACCTCCATATGGCCATGCCTATTAAACCTGATAAGAACCATGAAATGCAACTTCTTAAATCAAAGTGTTTTTTTAATTGAACATTTTTTCATCATTTTGTAAATGTCACTTTTGATTTAAAATCACAATAAGTTATACAGCATGCAATACCCCCCACCCCACCCCCCCCCCCCCCCCCAAAAAAAAAAGAATATGCAAAGGCATACCAATTCAATCTGATTTTTTTCAATTGTTCAAATTCGATAATATGTATTGATCTAGTGGGGCTTAACCAAATTTTATGATTACCTAGTTTAATTAAGATGGAGCTTTGGAGTGAAGAATGAGCCTGATGTTAAAGGACAGAAGACTCGTCACGCATTGGCAGGCTTTAGGATGGCTTGTCACTCATTTCACCCATCAGAACAACTTAATATCATCTTACGATCTAGCTGTGAGAGAAATTCTCCAAGCAGTGAAAAATTGAATTCGGTGGCATGGTGTCAGGGAAGTGAGGTGCATCACAATGTGTCGTGCAAATGGCAGAACCACCCTCTCATTTTTCAAGGAAAGAAAGCTGTGCAGAGGCTAGTAGTAGTAATCGTATGTTAGATCAATGGGGGGGAGGGGGGTGCTTACTGATAATAGCAGCTCAACTGAGTAACTTCTCATGCGTGCATTCATTCACAAAGTCAGAGATGGGATTTGGGAAGGAGGTCCTACATTAGACAATCCTGACCTTGCATTGTGAAACCACAGCCATAAAATAAACATATTTCCCATCCATGTTCGCTCATTAGGGTGAAACGAAGGATGTGCTAAGGAGCGAGTGAAGAACGAATGACCCGCCGCGCCAGTTAGCATCAAACCTGTGCTGCGCTGAGGCAGGAAGGCACTCAAGCCGCACTAAAGTGTCAATCAAGGCTGCCAAACATGGTGCCTGGGGAGGCAGGGAAAGCTCTGTGGTGAGCGCAACGCGGCACACGGCCCCTCGTCATACTGCACGTTCTACAGAAACTACACCTGTAGGCCGGGGGGGGGGGGGATGAGCCTTGAGGAATCTCAATGGACTTTCATCTAAAAATCAGTCAATTTCTCCCCCTTTCCATTTCCATATAAAACAGATTCAGCTTGAAATTCAAATGGCAAGTGGCAGGAGAGAGAGGGAGAGAGACTCACGAGAGAGAGTGCGAGAGAGTTGGAACATAGCAAAGCATTGAGACTACATCGATCGGTAACTAAAAAATCTGGTTGTTTAGCTTTGGTTGTGGCCTTGAAGGCACAGGCGCATAAGGCCAGTCAACACGTGCCCAATAGATAAATCAACACCTTTTTGCAAATTTCACATACTAATAAATCTAAATCTATTCACCTAGTAAAACCTGTTTTAGAAAGGCTCCAGCAACAAACCACACACTTTTTCTTTGACGTGTGTACGGACGCAGCGCCAACAGATAACTTCTGCAACTCATTTCCTTTGATCTCTCTGAAGCTTGGACATCGATAAAAACCGAGCGCAAGAACAACGTATATCAACACATATTGTACAACTCAAGAGCTTGGTGCCCGTTTGACAGATCCAGTCACGTTAATTAAGAGCCCCTGGGTCTGAAACATAATATTGAGGTTACGACACTATTAAGTGGCTGCTTCAATGGACACAGGGAATGACGCACGCGAGGCTCAGCCTCAACATCATGTGACATTCATAATCTAAGATTAAAAAGAAACATCATAATGATGAAAACTGGAAGGCAAATAATCTGGGCCTCCATGGATGCAATTTCCTTAAAAGAGAAGTTTCAAAAGCATTAGACTGTATCTTTCAAATGTGCGCATGCCATATACGTCACTGAGGCTAACGCTTTACAAATTACCCAGCAAGGACAACAACTTCACACTTCCTTTTATGGCAAACAAAGTGAATAGAGAAGATCGGCCTGATGGTTAAATAATTCTGCCTTAAAAATGGAAAATTCTGAAAAGACAAAATGAATGGAGAAAAGAAAAACGAAAATACAAATTACCTTACGGTCATTTCAAAACGTTTTTTTAAGAGATTAATTGGAGACACACATATGTTAGAAGTCAACACAACCACCTGTGACTTTGACTGCGAGGGAAAATATCCTTTAAACAGAAACAAATTTATGTTGTGTCCCAATTGAGATGTTTGGTAAGAAGCTAAACTGTGCAATAACAGCATAGGATGCCTGAAGAACAGTTTAATTTCAACTCTATGCTGTTACTTTGTTCTTATTGACTTAACTGAGTTTTATACGTAGTAGGGTAGTTTTGCTCCAGTTTGTGTGGTGCAGTTTTAAGGTTCAAGTGGGTATTTGACAAGTTGTCAATTGAGTTTCAACTTTTTACACTGTCCCTCTTGGGACAGTACTCTTTCACATCCAGGGCACCATTGTTTTTCAAACCCTGATCTTTGGGCTTGTGTTGTAAAATGCTCTGGATACAAGCAATTGCTAGCCAGTAATATAATATAAGCTGTGAAGGGGAATACACCATGTGTATTTATTTATTTATTTTAATTTTAAAGCACTTCTTCTGTCAGGTAATAGGTGTGGAAATCGGTACGAACATTAACAGTGCCTGGAACAGTGTGCTTGAAACAGGCAGTAGTTCATTACCTTTAGACGACCCATCTTTGTACAGCTTAAACTGCCCAACCCACAGAGCAGAAAACTGCAACACGAGAACCATACCAATAAATTCTTTCAGTGACAAAAGGATGGCAATGATAGACTAATTTCATGCTAATCGGTCACAGCTTGCCTAGAGGGGGAACATCTGCTTTGACTGCTGCTCTTCCAGAACCTCTGAATTCACGGTCAGCTGACTGAACTAAAATAGTCATCCTGGACATGGGAGGTTTCCTGGACCTTATCAGCTGGGGCAGACAGCAGCCTTTCCAAGCATTATCACATGGAGGATGATTTGGGCAAAAAAATTAAAAATTAAATGAAGAACAATAAACACATAAGTCACAAAGAGATTAATCAATAAATACACCGATAAAGAATAATTAAAAGGAAAATTTAAATGTTGAATAACATTTGGTTATACACACTACACAACCTGATTGAAAGCTCTTTTAATAGACTCCAATTATAATATTTATTTACTTACAAAAATTTGACCATAATAATAGGCTGTTAGCTGGTAGTTTTATGACAAGGCATATACACTGCCCGCCCAAAAATAAAGTCACCATTGTACCCGTCATGCATAGTGCCCACTGTACAAGCCTCTGGAGGCAGTGTTATGATCTGGGGTTGCTTCAGTTGGTCAGGTCTAGGCTCAGCAACATTATGCAGCAATAAAATGAAGTCAGCGAAGTACCTGAATGTACTGAATGACCAGGTTATCCCATCAATGGGCATATGCCAGGATGACAATGCCAAGATTCATCGGGCTCAAATTGTGAAAGAGTGGTTCAGGGAGCATGAGGAATCATTTTCACACATGAATTAGCCACCAGATTCCTGACCTTAACCCCATTGAAAGTCTTCGGGATGTGCTGGAGAACACTTTACGGAGTGGCTCGACTCTCCCGTCGTCAATACAAGATCTCAGCCAAAAACTTATGCTACTCTGGATGGAAATAAATGTTGTGACATTGCATAAGGTTGTCGAAACAATGCCACAACAAATGCGCGCCGTAATCAAAGCTAAAGGCGGTCCAACGAAATATTAGAGTGTGCGGGCAGTGTATTAAGGTACATTTAGAAATTATATTGATATACATTAAGACATGTGTGCCTGCTATTTCTGTAGTGTTGTTCTTTAACATTTAGACTATCACTGAAGAGTTAATAATAATCATGTGCAGAAAAACAGCGTACTAGGGATTCATCTTGTGTTCAATTAGTCACCGCGAGTAACCACCAGATAGTACCTTTACTGTGAAAAACCTATGAGCAACAATTGTGTTGGCAGATCAATTTCAGTCTATATTTTTTTCATTTAAATCCCTGCACTGCTAAACTGAAAATGTTTACTTAAAATATTAATTGTACATTACATTCATTTAGCAGACGCTTTTATCCAAAGCGACGTACAGTAAGTGCATACAGAGACATCATCAAGATCACTACAGAACAGACAAGACAAAGCACATCCTTCCCATAATGTAGCAGCTATCCCTAGTAATGAACGTTGACTGTAGTTCACAGTAAGCTGTGGGTAAATCAGCAATACTACACTTCTATTCTAAATACTATTATAAACTATAATAAACAGACAGGAAAACACAGGGAACTAGTAAACACTTGTATGCACAGAGTAGCTACATAATATTCAAAGTTGCCAGTTATACAAAAAATGTTAGTCACAAAACTTGCTAAATATAAAAAGTGACACTTCAAAATTATTGTGGAATTATATGGTTATATGATGATACGGCAAGTGACTTTCAAACTCTCAGGAGGAATGTTTTCCAAGACACAGTTCAAATGCATAAATGAACATCGAACAACAAGCGGACAGATGTTCTCTCCCGTAAAGGGGGCTCACAGTAACATGTTCAAATAAATGAATAAATTCATCAAAATGCACAGCACCAGCCTTGAATTTTGTAATTAGAATGGGGAGTTCCTTCCTTGCATGAATCATGAATACCCTTTTCGCACACAAAACCCGGGATTGTCACGGGATATTGAACACGGGTTCAACCCACATTTGAGCAATTCACACCACACAAGGACCAGGTCCTCGTCGTTCACACAAGACCCGGGCCGGCAAGTTTACTTAAGTGCACGCTCCATTTTTTCCCCTGGTAATACAGCTAGTTTGGTAGCCAGCTGGCTATTGGATACAATATAGTTTGCCATTACGCTGGCAGTAATGTTGATCCAGTATGTTGACTCCTGAATCAATAGCCTAGTGTTGTGCTCCAAATCTCGCAAGTGCCTTTTTATGTAAAAATGGTTAAAATACATTTTAAGTAATGTATAATTTGTTATTTAAAGGGGACATGAAGCACTTGGTAAAGTGGCTCTGGTTCATTAGCTTTTTACCTTAAATTAGATATGTTCAAATCTCAAACTGACCCGTATTTGCTGGAAAAATAAGTTACAATTCGCTTTTTTTCCACTAGGGCGCAGCCATCTTGGACCAACTGCAGTCATGATGTCACTAGGTTGGGTGGTCTCAGCTGTTCAATGTATTACTATGGGAGAATAGCTGACTTTCAGTGAGCTCAACGATGTAATGTGAAAATAAAACAAAAAACGCACAGACGGTCTTTTTGTATTGCCCCGAGATGCTCAAATGAGTATAATCGAACAAAACTTAATTTCCACGAACTGCTTCTGCCCATACTAATGCTGTGGCCTGACGAGCTGGCCAAAATCCTCGCCAAAAAATAATTTAATTGTAGATGGAACTTTGGTATTACTTTCAAACTTAATGATGTTAGCACAAAATAAAACAGCATAGAGTAGCAGAAATGAGCAGTTCACAATTTTACAGCTTAGAATACCATCAGCAGAATTGTGGGAACCATAGGAACAGAAACTGCAAATGAGACATTTTATGAGTCCTGTTCTCAGTTCCATATTGTTGAAGATTAAGAACAAGTGCTCAATTAATCATCTCAAAGGTTGGCGTCATGAGTTTTGAATGTCATAACAATTCAGGATAAATGTATTTATTTATGTTGCAAAATGAATTGCCCACAGTCACCACAAGGATTTCCAACCAAAGTAGCTAGTAATAATCTGAATAATCACCTGCAATTATACTTAGAAAAGCCAGAAATGCATTTAACTGAACTATAAGCAACATATGGTCAAAATATCATGTTATATGTAGATCTGGCTGTAAATATTGAATCATTTTTCCTTGCTGCAATACACTGACACTTCAAATGACTCTCATAAAAAAATCAATAAAAAATGACAAAAACCAACAAGAAAGTTATAGATTTATACAATTTACTACCTTGGGGTAAATAAAATCACATTAGTGCTTTTCAACTGCTGGCTGTAAAACTTAAAAGTTTGCCCATTTTAAAATGGTTACTGATCTACAATTAAATCAAAGTTTGATATGAAAATGTTTTTCACCATTTAAAATTTTCCCAACAGACAAGAAATACCTTGGAGGGCCTGCAACATCACTTTAAGCGAGCACAATTATTTAACCCTGCTCATATTCTTCTGTATTTTCATATAAATCTCTTGCATAATTCTTTTTCATTATAACCCCAAAAAACATGTTTTTTTTGGGTCATAATCAACACCACATAGCCCCTTATTTACTTATGTAACCCTTATGTACTGTTGTGAAGAGGAAAAGATGTGCCCCCCCTTTTTTTGATCAAATTAATTTTTAAAACAATTGAGGGTGGAGAACACATAGCTATAAAAATCATTATAGGCAAGAAGCGAGTGCTCTGATAAAGTGCTCTCTGTGCGCTCTCTCCATTTCTGTTCAGGTACTTTTGGAGGCATGCACTTGTATTACAAACAGATGCGGGTCCATGAATGAGGCCCAGCTTGATGAAGTTGGGGCTCAATTAACTCAAGTTAATTGAGTTAATAACCTGCTGGCCCTCGACAGCCAGTAAAGAGCCCTCCAAGGCCCGCGTGCAGCATAAGACGCTGCGCTAATCAGGCATGCGACCGTCATGCTCCCTTGGTGGTTATTCAGAGCGCACGCCTGTGTGCAGTGCAGGTACCGCACCCTCGTTGTCCATCTCCAAGAACTTGAGATTGGACAATGATTTATTTGCCAACTTAGTCACTAGAGGTGGAACAGAGGGGGTGCATGCAGGGTGCACTTTAATTTGTCTTGGATGGTACAATATGAAGACAGAGCATGTATTTAGCACAAGGTGGCAGGAACCGTGAATTATCGGAATGTCCTCACTCTTGTTTATTGAGGTTTTGGTTATATCATAGCTTCTGCTGAAAACTCAAGATCAGGAGGATTCGACCATTCGACCATTCCTCAACACGTACTCCACCCAGCTACTCGCCCAGACCGTGGTAATCTCCCATCTAGATTACTGCAACTCCCTTCTCGCAAGCCCACCAGCCTCCGCCGTTCTGCCTCAACTGATCCACACGGCTGCCTGGTTGCCTTCAACCTTCTGAAGTTTCCGCACGTCACACCCCTGCTGAGTTCACTCCACTGGCTGCCGGTCACTGGCAGGGTCAGGTTCAAAGGTGGCCTATGCTGACCGTGGCCTATGCTGCAGCCAAAAGGACAGGCCTTTCCTAATTACAGGACATAATCCAGCACTACACTCCAGCTCGACCACTGTGCTCTGCTGCAGCAGGGCGAATCGCACTTCCTGCCCTCTGTGTGAACGGTTCTCGCTCGCCCCGATTGCGGAGCTTCTCCACCCCAACTCCCCAGTGGTGGAACAAACTCCCCATTCCTCTACAAACTGCTCAGTCACTGCCTGCTTTCCGTCATGGTCTGAAGACACACCCATTCAGACTACCTTGACTGACCCAGCAATCTAGTACCACATTTATATAGCACTTGTATCTTTCTTGTATCCTGTATCTTGATTCTCTAACACTTATGTAGAACTAGTGTCTTGATCGTGTATCATGATGTTGTAGTTTATTGCGTCGTACTGACTTTTGCTGCCTTCAAGTGCTGTCGGAATTATCAGAAATACGAGTTTCCAACATGGAAGTTGCACTTGAACGAACCTCCAAGTTGTAATTACAATTGGGAAAGTCTGAGATAATTTTGCTACTCGATTTGTGACGTTTCACCACTGACCTTTCGCCTCTCTATCCTTCAACTGCTCCTTGGAAGCTCCCATTTCCCAGTTACCAAGTCAAAATGGCAGAAAATACGATGGTTTGACAGGTATGACAATACAGCCAGGCAGCTCAGCGCAGCAGATTAGCATATTGATGGCCATACACACAAAGCACACAACTAAAGCACACAAGCACATCAATGACTCTCCTCATATGTTTCCATTCCTCTTATTTCTCATGCAGAAACTGATAGCGATAGCAGCTCTCCATGTGTTTTTTTATTTTTTTATTCATAAAGGAACAAAAGAAACATTTACTTTCTAGACCTCCATGTTTGCTGGTAATTCAGATTTCCGAGCAAATGAATGCGTCAACCGCGTAATTATGATTTGGCAACTGGGAAATAGATGCTTCCGAAGAGCACTTGAAGGCAGCATTAGCCTTAAGACTTAGCCATAGCTTACTGTGTGAACTAGCCTTGATGTTCATATCTCTGGATAGCTGCTACTTTAGGATAGAACTGTACTTTGTCTGACCCGTTTGTAGTTTTAATGACCTTCGGTAGGCACTTATTGTATGTCGATTTGGATAAAAGCATCTGTCAAATTAATGCAATGTAGAGTAAAACGTAGTGCTGTTGGGTTCTCAGAAGCATGCTTCTCTTTAAAGGTTACATAGAATGCTGTGATTGTCATATTGCTGTATTTCCAGTCATAATGGCGGAATTCATTGCCAAGGCAACTCTACATTTCCACAAGCAATGATAAATAATTTAATTTGGTGATGACTGACAGCATCTCAGGACATGCTAATGGTCTTCTTACTAATATTCATACCTCTGTAATGCCAGGCCATAGCTGTCCATAAGGAAAAAAAATAATCTTGGAAATCTTAACCTTGGAGCAACTAAAAGTATTCTGACAAGCTTAAATTTGTGAAATCACATTGAAATCATCGCACCATCTGCTTCACACAAATTGGGTTGAAAAAGGTTAAATTACCAGTAATGTTTTGCCCAGCTTCCCTCACCCTGGGAAGCAAATTGTACAGATTATACAAAAAGCAGATTCAATATTTATAGGTGAGAAAAAAAAAAAACTCTGTTAAGCGATGACTGCTGTTCAAACTACCATTAAAAAGAACAGAACAAATATTTCCCCTTCTTCCAATTCAGAACTCACATCCTAACCCATTACCTGCCTTCTTCTTTGTGTGTGCAGTTTAGGACACAAGGTCCCTCGCCTAACTCCCTCAGAGCTGAAGCCTTGCTTTTGTTAAAAAATACATTTCCAAATCAATAGTCAGAAGCAATTCAAGAGTTTCACTCTGATAGCAATTGCTGTGCACGGTGCAGAGGACAAGGGAAAACAAGCACACGTAAACATATACTTATACAGAACGTACAGCGATTTAGCCAATAAACACAAAATGAATCCCACTGTGACCTACTCAATCAGCTTTGTTCATGGCACACAATACAAACAATCAATTCTCCATGCAACAGGACAATTATCATGACATTGCTGGAACTGTCTTTCGCAATAATACTTTCAGGACATCAATGGATGTCTAATGGAATGGATGGCTGTGGAGCACTTAATTCTTGAATATGCTCTGCACATGCACTCTGCATTGTGACATATATATTTCTTCGGAGGCTTAAAAAGTTGTGCCTGCTCACTGCCAAATTATATAAAGATAAAGCAGCAAACTGGTTAAACGGTTGTTTTTTTAGGTGCAAGCTCTTTTAGTAAACATATAGGGGTTGGACAAAATAATGGGAAAAAACAAACAGTATATGAACATCAAGTCACTATTACAGAGCAATGCCACCCTTCGTCTTCAGAACAACTTAAATCCTTCTTTGAATGGGCTAATACAAGTTCTGAACTGTGTGTAGTCGGGTACTGGGCCATTCTTCAAGAAGGAAAGCTTCCAGTTCAATGTTGTTTACATCTGGTGATGGTGGAGGCCATGGAAGGCAACGGACTTCATCCTGGTGTTCATGAAACCACCCCTGAATGTGTTTAGCAGTGTGTATGGGGGCGTTATCTTGAAATATGTGGACATCATGAGGGACCGGTGTTTGCACCATAGGGTCTTCTAAAATGGCTTCATATTCCCTGGCCATTATACGATCACACAGAGCAATCATCGGACCCAATAACTCCAACTAAATGGCAGCACATAGCACTACAGATCAACACCATGTTTAACAGTTGGCAACATATATTGTGGGCTGTAGGCTTCTTTTAGCTTTCTCCAAACATAAACCAGACAGTAGACGACTCAAGATGACTCACCAGACTTCCCTATTTTTTATCTAAAATTTCTCTATTTTCTGAATGGTGGTCAGAAATAAATAATGCTTTTTTTGAAGCTCATGACATACACATTTTTCATTGAGACTGGGTCACAGGTGTGTCAATTCTGTGGTCATTTTTGAGGCCGTCATTTTGGGGTGTTCAGCAACTGTATTTCTGTTCCTGTTGTTGAGCTTCAACTAGCGACCAATGTTCCTTTTTTGCCAATGCAGTTTGTTTGCATTTGACATATGTTGATAGGACTCATCTGTGTAGCTGCCTTGGCAATTCTGATTTAGTTCATTCAAAGTGAAAGTAGGTACCAGGAAAGTTTCAACAAGCATTAAATCTACACTACTGAGCTGAAGAATCACAAAAAGGTGGATAAAATAACACATTTGAAAAAAGATGTCAGGGTCTTATCTGCATAGTTCTTTACTCACAATTTAAGGGATCATAACTGCCCCTATATCAAAATCACCACACAAGCACAACAAAGGGAATGGATGGTAATGATGACTTTGATAACGACCTTGGCCCCCAGTGGAAAAATGTGCTATGCTCGCTTGCCAGCAACATGACCGTATTCAAGTTGGTGCCACGGAATTAAATAAATAAATAAATAAAAAACTAAAAAGATCTGCTCAGGCTGCTAAAATTATCCGGACTACAAAGTGGGCTGTTTGCTATCTGAGGATGTGTATGAAAGGAGGGGGGGGGTCTGGGCACGTGCTTAGTTCATCTGACAAGCATGGTGTCATGTATTGGATCAAACGTGATTGCCTCATTATCTTCCATTGCAGAGGAGCCGGCTTGTGATAACAAATGCTTTCAGGGGCTGTCAACCCCCCCACCCTAAAACCACCTCACATGCCTGTCAGCTGAATGTCACCAACAGCAAAGGACAATTCAGAGCTGTAAGCAAGAGCACATGCACCATCCTTCTCTGCCTTATATTATTTTAAATATATATATGTATATTACTGCCATTTAGCAGACACTATTCATTTATATAGCTGGATATACACTGAAGTAATTCAAGTTAAGCACCTTGCTTAACCCCTTCCCGCAGATGGCAAATTTGGTCAATTCTCATCTATTTAGGGGGTGCTCTGTTTAAGGCTTTATAACTCCAGGTGTGAGCATCAGAGAAACTGGGCAAATGGCTTAAATGAAACAAGACAGCTTTACCATTTTCAATGCAAACTTTGTGTTTGTTTATTTACATAATCTAAGTCAAAATAAAGTGCCAAAAAATGCAAAGAAACTTTGGAAAAATGCAAAAAAAATCACAATCATAAAACTCACTTTTGCATCATTTTCAAGTGGGAATTACCATCTTCTCATCAGCATAGGGGGGTAGATATCTATGGGTCCAAAACCCTATCCAATACATTAAATTATACATACAAAAATTAGTTTTGACCATTATAAAGCATACATTTGCCTCTTGTGATCCTAATCATTCACTCTTGTACCTCAATAAAACATCAGTTTCCCCTGTACATCCCCTGGAGAAAAAAAAAAAAAGTTCCCATTCATACTGACTCCAAGGTAAATTTTTACATATTTTAATATATCAGCGCACAGTAAATTAGAATGAGTATTTTCCATGCCCTAAGTGACAAGTATAGCCCAGAAAGATAAGCCTATAGCCTATATTATGTACGATAACACTACAATAAAATAATATCCCACCAACAGGAAAATGCTGCCAAATATTCTAGCTTCAATAGTCCAAAATATCCTAGTCTGAATCAAAATCCTCGTCTGAAAGCAGATGCAATACTACGTGCAAAAATAACAAAAAAAGTTCCCATTCATACTGACTCCAACGTAAATTTGTACATATTTCTATATATCAGCGTCTTTTTATAAATAACGACTTTCTGCCTCTGTCCATGGAAGCAAGCAAGATTGAGCTACTCAGGCTTTGTATGCATGGAAGCACACATTTGTATCCAACACTGCTGACTGCAGCCGCAGCCAGCCTGGAGATGAGACAACCCCCAATCACTGTGAGAGAGTACACATCATGAAAGTCGCGCATGGACAGGAATATTAACATGGCAACTGTGAGCATGCATACAATAATCAGGATTGGCAGAGCTACATAATGCACATTTCAATAAGCCAGCAGAAACTTGTGAAACAAGCATGCCATTTTATGTGGGCAGGCAGCTTCTTTGGAAAGACATCAGATTTATCATTCCAGGTGTACATGAACCAAATCGGCACACTCAACAGCTATCAGAGCTGGCGTGAGATTTTTAGCCTTCCATTGCAAAATCCTTAATTGCAAGTGCTGCTTAATAAAACGTAAGCCATATGTTCTATAAAACATAAGCCACTCTGTTCTGCTCCTTTAGCAAACAGTGTAAATACACTCATACCCCACCATACACACGTGTGCATACACCAGTGCGTAATTTTCCCATTTTTATGCATCATTGTGCAATGGTCTACAACAAAAGAATCCCTCTTGTTTCTTTTATCTCCATTTGCTTGTGAACTTTGTCACAAGAAGGTGCCCTGAACTTTGACAATAGATCTGTAACAATAAAATAAGTTGATGGGTAAAAGCATAGTGAAGTGTAGTTGAGCATAAAATCAGCATTTTCTGCTGGATAGCCAAACAAGTCATGTGCTGCAGAAAAGGAGGGACGTCCACACCGAGCACACTCCCGTGGCTCTACTTTCTCCCGAGAGAAATATCTCGTTTCTATTAGTGTAGTGATGGTAACAATAATAATAATAAACTTTACTTATACAGCCCTTCCCATGCAAAGCACTCTTCAGATAAAAGGTGATGAAAGAGACAAATGAAAACATATGCAATAAAAGTTGAGCAATACATAATTATTTCTATTATTTGATTGATTGCTTAGTTTCTTTATGTATATAAAGTCCCTTCCCATAATTCTGCTGTTGTGTAAATGGGTTTCCCCGGTAAGCCAAATATGGGGCTGCCTGCTAGCTGACGATGGCTCACTGTCCAAAATCCTCTCGATCAGTAAATTAAAAGGTGATGTGGGGAGGTCACAGAGAGGTCAAAGACCTGGGGACAAACACTGTTGCCTGTGCATATTAATTCATCTCAAACTGTAAGACCTCTACCAGGAGACAAAACTGCCTTTTTATCATTTCACCACAGAGGACCAATTAGCGACTGAGTTTATGAACATGATTTAGTATGCAACGTGCTGGTGTTAGACAAACATGTGCCTTCCATTTGATGTCTCAATAAAGGCAGGCACGGTAATTAATAAAAGACTGAACAATCTCCAGGCCGCTTATATGAGGGACTCAGAGGTTTGGGAGCTTAGGGAGAAAAGGGAAAGAATACAAAAGGCTACAATAGATGTGGACACTTTAACAAATCCATCCATTGACACAGCTGTCGAGTTAAACTGACAGGAACCCAATACACAAGACCGAGTGAATGCTGTGCCTATAAAATATGTATCTTAGTATGTTGTGTACAATTTGATCATGACTAAATCCAGTCATCAAAAAATTGTGTTCCTTTAAAGGCATCCATGAATGTTCTATGACATATTTCAGTGTACAGTACGTGATATGGAGAGTAAACATGAACCCTGTGAGAGCGTTTCGATGGAGGGAAAGCATGAATAACACAACGAATGCCCTACAAAATTGACCCAACCAATCACTATCCAGGGGCTAAGTTCTCTCACAGATGCTTCCTGAGTGGGGTTTTCATCCTAAACCCATTCAGGGATTACACACATAGAAGAATTAGCAGTCATACATAGATTCTACATTGAAGTCAAAGATTTCCACCCCAACCCCACCGAGTCTATGAAACAACCCCAGTATTGGACAGGGCATTAGAGCGTACAAGTGGACAGGTTATGGACTTACAGGTGAAGATGACCAGGCCAGTGCGGACGAGGAGGTCCACAGCAAGCTTCCACCTCGGTCCAACACGGTCCACCGCGACGGGGGTGATGATGTCGGCCGGGACATAGAATTGCAGGGCGTACGTGATGAAGATGCCAAAACAGTACAGGAGCTTCACGATCTGGTACATCCTGTTGCAAAAGATAGGTTTTTGTCATGCCACCAATCAGACATTCTATCCTACAGCAAGAACATACTATGTTATTTCTCAGAGGGCACCCACAGCTGCAGAATAATAAATAACTTGTTTATGGCTTGCGCTGTAACTAAACGACAGGACTGAATGACGGAACACCAGGGCCGTGCACAGACTTTTTGGCGGGCATATTCTGAAAATCGGGTGGGGGGGAGGAGGGGGTAGCTGGCGATAGTAAACCAGGTGGGAGCAGGGGTGGATTTACATCATAGCAGCCAAAAAGGGGCATATGCTTCAGCATGTTGGTGTCTATATGTGCGCAAAATCACTGCGGTACACCCATTCGCCTGGCTATAAACTTCATTCCGTACCTTTAACTAACAGAGACTGAACTGACAACATTACCTTAACTTAAGCTATAGAGCCTATTGCCTGTGTAACTTGTGTAACTTGCTAGCTCAGTACTCAGTCCAGTAATGTAAGTAGGCCTACGAGCACACTTGGCTAATGTTAACTGAGTGATGCACTGATGAGATTCTGCTGAATAGCCAAGAGTTTTGTTTATTTAGCTACATTATTTATGTACAGGGACTATATGGCTGACGGAAGGCATTAATGAATTGCTTATTAAAAAAAGTGTAACGAAAATGTGTCAATGCTTTTATATTTTCCCACAATGCAAAACAACCTTGTACTTTCATTATATTCATAATATAGTATGGCCTATTGTGGTGTATTGCTTAATTATTAATTTCCTACATTATTGCTGACGTGCATCATCTTACCAGAACACCAAACCTAGAATCATCATACATAACCTTGACAACATAGAACAAACAAGCTGCGGTATGTCCAGCAATATTGTTTGCACCTTTACGACAAGCTGGCAACACAATTTTGCCCTGCTTTCTTGGCATTAGGATAGTGTACTAGCAAGTAAAACAACATCCCTTCACTGTTCCCACAGGCACGCTAGCATTCTATTCAGCACTTCACATTCGGAGTACTACAAGTCAAGTTTTATTTGAGAATGGTAGAAATCGAGCCTGCCGGCCCACATCTATTAAAATGCATCATTACATTTTCTCGTCCTTGAAAGTGTGCAGAGCTTTTAGTGATCGCATTGTAAAATGTAGGGCACTGACGCTTGTAATATTTAGAAGCATCTCCTTGTGGCATTACAATTAAATTAAATTAAATATCAGGAGATCAAATAAAATGAAAAACACAGACAGTGTCGAAGTAGATTTAACCTATGCTTCTCAACAACATTCTCAACATCAGATATAAATTTGTTCTCCACAGTAGCTCTGGTGTTGCCCTCCAACATCAAATAAAATTGGAGCGGAATAGGTGAATTCTGGAGTAGCACTTAGAGAACAGCCATTGTAATATAAAAGGGTGCAGGTTCATATCTGTTGACAGACACTGCAGTTCTGCAACTGAATAAGACACAACTTATGAATAGCTTCTGTTAAAATGTTTGTGAATGTATTAACAGATCAACAGCATGTCAAATGTAAGCTTTGTTACAATAAGGGTGTCCGCTAAGCAATATATAAACATCACAACCATTTTTTTTCTGTATCCACGGTGCTCCAGAAAGCACTTTCTGCCAATTCTATTATGAAGGCCCTCTGCACTAAATCAAACATGATAGATTGCCTAACCTTCACCGCTGCTGTGAAAATGGCTTCAAACAACAGACCTTTTGCTCCTAGTTTGAATGACGGGAAGAACCAATCCATTGCAAATGCATAGTTTTGGCTAAGCATGGTTATATATAGACTCTAATATGCATCTACTTTGTTGCAAAGTTCGTGCTTCCAAGTTGTAACCAGACTCGAATGTGAAAGCGAACACAAGCTCCGCTTCATGCTTATTGCACTTTCCATGTTACTAATAATGACTGAGGAGAAAGTACCAGCAAAAAATAACTCCTATAAAACAAAAATTATAATAAATAAAAACTTTTATTGAATTGCTAAAATAAATGTTGTCTACAAGTGTTTTTTTTATTGTTAGAAGCTAAGGTTAGAGTTCGCGTTTTGTTCTCTTTGTCCAGCCAGGCAGTTGGATTTGGCGCGAACCTGTGAGCAAATATTTATTAATGAATATAGTTCTGATCATCGTGGCCAACCAATATCATGTTGCACGGTAACATCGTCATCTCTCCCAAGCCTAGTACACGCTGCTGGGCGTGAAAATAAAAGGGGAAAATAGAAGTTATTCTATTCTACCTTACCAGTATTAAGCATGCGTCACATTTTAGAACAGTCTGTCAAAGCAAAAGTCGCCACTACTCAGTTGTAGAGACCTTATAACAGAAAGAGGGTTAATTGAGTCCTGAATGTCGAAATGTAAACCGGTTTCACGAGTTAAAACTGCCCAGGGCTGATTATGCTTCTCTTAGGAAAAAATTACGACACCGGCATAAACATCAGTGAGGGAGAGACAGAGCAAAAGAGATAGTATATATAACCACAAAACTAAAACCAATTTAAGACTGTCACAGGCCAAAAAAGACGTTGCTATAAATGATGATTAAGATGCATGATTAATAACAACTCTGCAATTAATAGTCATTCACATGTTAATAAATAAATAAAACCCACCTGCCCATTCTAATACATTTAGCGTCTGATCAGGGACCTCATCCCCCATCCCTTTCCCATTTTAATAGAAGGAAAGCAATGCTGTGCAAATGATCTGGAGAAAGGGGTGAGCGCATACGCTGTGGGGCAAGATAATATTTACACGTCACAGGAGGAATAATGATTGATAGGCAGCAACGGCTCTCCCCCTCCCATCAGGTGAAATGTAAACCACCCAAAGCATAGTTTTTTTTTTAATTTATATAATCCAAAAAGCCAATAGAGAGATATGAAGAGCAAGAGAGAACGGAAATTGCATTTCATAGTCATATTTTAGTCATTTGAACATCCTAGTTTTAGTCTAGTTTTAGTCAACAAGATAGATTTATCTAATAGTCTATCTAATAAAAGATTTTTTGCCATTTTCTTTTCACTGGAACGGTCTTAGAAAGTATTACTGACTGACCTTTATACACACATGCTACGGTCATAGTAATTTCTTCCAATAATCTTATAGCTCTTGCTATTATTACACAGCATCTAAAAAGGTTGGAACATGCAGCCATGCCCTATTTACAGGCATGTTCCTGTAGGAATATGGAAGGAATATTTCCAATTCTGGAATTCCTTTTAGATGGTAATTCTCCATCTTTAACTCATAGACCAGATCTTGCTCTATCGTGAGGTGATTTTAACAGGTCCAATGGGAGAATCAAAATGACAGAAGGGAATTTGACATTTTAGAAAATGTACTATGAATGAGCTACATACATCATGTTATAGTATCATATGACTAATAGATCAATAATATAGACTAATATAAAGAAAAAAAATAATTAAAAAAATGAATAGACACTTATGCAGAAAATATTAAATCTCCAATGCCTTAACTCCTTTGCGTAGAAGGTGACGCCGGCGGGACCTTACGACTTACCCATGATGTAGTTGATTGATGGAAACCATTTTCAGCTAATTCCATGCTGTCCCTTCTTTTGGACATACACATGTTGCTAATGTGGAGCGATACTTTACGTTACCTACGAATGTAGTGCCGGCACTGGTCGACTACAACAACAAAGAAGAGCAACAAGTTGCAATGGCCACGTTCGCTCCGCCGCCGTACTTCCACAGAGAATATAGGTCAGCAAAAAGTAAAGGATTCAACGATAGTTTGACTTCAAAAATGATGGTATAAACACTCAAAATAACCCCGATAGACTGTCGTCGTATTTTATTTGCTTTGGGTGCACTGTGGAGTGTTTGAGTGCGTTTGGTAGTGGATGCTACCGGTTACCATAGAGTTGCGCTAGCATTAGCAACGTGTGTATGTCCAAAAGAAGGGACAGCACGGAATTAGCTGAAAATGGTTTCCATCAATCAACGACATCATGGGTAAGTCGTAATTGAGACATTATGTCGAAAATTCCGAACTATCCCTTTAAGGTAAAAATTTCCTTGGAGTCATTATGAATAGGAACATTAAATTTTTTTTTTTTAAACTACAGAAAAATTCAATCCCAGGACAAAAGTATACATACTGTAGAGTACAGGGAAAAGTGATATTTTATTGAGGTACAAGAGTGAATGATTAGGCAACATATGTAGGTGTATGTAACACTGTGATATCAATGTTTTTTATCTTAAGCCATCAGAAGGAGCAAATGTACATGCTTTATAATGGACAAAACTACTTTTATTCATTTTATGACATGTTTTGCATAGGGCTTTTGGACCCATAAATATCTACCCCCCTATTCTGATGAAAATATAGTAATTCCCACTTGAATATTATGCAAAAGTGAGTTTTATGAGCCAAAACTGTTGTTTTGTAGTTAAATATATATATTTTTTATATATTTTTTAGACTCTAATGGACAACAGGGTACACTGCTATATTTTGCATCATAGACCTTTAGTAGTTCTGCATATCATCCTCAGATTTAGCAAAACTTGTGGACATGGAGTTTATGATCCAGGAAATATATATATATATATATATATATATATATATATATAAAACCGATTTTACTTATGTAGCTCTCAGTATTTTGTTGCAAACTAAAGAAAAACAAATATATATATATATATATAATTTTTTTCCAAAGTTTCTTTGGATTTGTGGCACTTTATTTTGACTTAAATTATGAAAATAAACAAATCTAAGTTTGTATTGTAAATGGTACACCTGTCTTATTTCATTTAAGCCAATTACCAACTTTATGTGATGCTCGCACCTGGAGTTATAAATCCTTAAACAGAGCACCCCCTAAATAGGTGAAATTTGCCATCTGCGCCAAGGGGTTAAACAAACAATAAACCTCCAGCAGCTTCAAATCGGCTTGTGCAGGACAGGACGCTTAACGTTAGACATGTTACATGTTTTAACCAGTTGATGTCAAGCTCAACCATCACTAGGTGTAATCGATAACCGGTTCCTGTTAGGAAGTTGCTAGTCCTCCGAAAATAGTTCTTCAAAATCAAATCAATCAATAATTGGTTCAAAAGTTTCAAACGTTCGGTTCCGGATGTCGTGAATTTGTATATCGGCATAATCTGCGTTGTTTGCATTCGTTTATGTGCTGAAAGTGTGCTTTTAAGACCTGTTTCGCCATGCAATGGGAGTGAATGGAGAGAGAAAAAACGTCATTCTTCGTTGGTCAGTTGCTGACCACTGGAGCAAGTCATGAAGGTGAGCTTGTATATTACGACTCATATCGGGCCAGGTAGCTAAACAACATTATGTTCTAACAAAGTTTACTATGCCTTTAACCGTCCAATCATTTGTTCATGACATTTCTTAGTTTTTATTCATTATTGACAATAATGTTAGTACTTTTAGTCTTAGTTTTTGTTTTGCTTTTAAATTTACGCCAACAACATTTTTACACAACATGATTGCATACCAGTGGTCAAGTGAGTACTCACAAGTCCACTTTTTAAGCTGCACATGAAGCGTTTTCCTCCAACTATCCAAACCCTCCATCCAACTGAGCTCTGATAAGAAGCAGCCGCTGACATCATGCGCTTAGGAGAAAGGCACATTCTTGTCTGCACTCTCCGGAATCAATAGCAGAGGTTGCAGCAATGAGCACTAATAATTACAACTGGGAATTCTAAATTGAGCAGGGAAAAAATATCTTAAATGTTAATGGCAAATGGTGATTTACATCAACCCCAGATTAAGGGCACTCTCTGATTTATATATGCTTTTATTTTTGTGCAAAACAGAACTGGGTGGTTTTGAAGACCGGAGCAACGGCCAGTGTAAGAGGGACTCACCAGCAGTTTGGCAGGTTGAGTGTGATGCTGGCACCGATGCTACCCCCGAAACACAGGTACCCGATGGTGCCCAGGCTGATGTAGAGGAAGCTCACCATGCCCATGCCAAGGTACAGAACCGGCTTGAATAGCTGGGGATTCTGCATTTTGTTCTCCAGTGGGAGCACCTGTCGATGTCGGTGGAGTGAGGGGAAAAAACATACATTCTGAAACATCCTAATGTCACATTTAGGCATTGAGCAGGCACTATCCAGAGCAACTCTATCCAGAGAGTGACATAGACAGCTTACTTCACAATCAAACTCAAACCAAAACAGTGCAACACTATCATTATCTGGCTACAGCTGGTATGCATGGTAACTTAGTCGAGTAGCCGGTTCTAGATAACGCAATCTATACGACATAACGTTAGCAAACATTTCCTTCTTCCAAGAACTAGCCGCCGTATTAAGTAACTTTATCAATAATAGCAACCTAGCTATTATTCATTATAGGTAATTACAGTTGGCTGGCAAGCAGAAAGTCCAGGTAAATTTGTGTTGAACCTTTTGACCTACCTGCCCAGTAGAATATGGGTGCTCTACGTCTGTCTTTAAACCAATTCGCTCCCGAACATTTCGCCACCTTCTAAAATGAGCACCTATGTGTACTCCAGTTTAGCTTTATCCAATTCCCTTTTCTTTATCTCTGCGTGATATAGTAACGATGTAACTGGTCACTGTGAAATTTCTAGCTAGTGGACTGGCAAGGGCAATCTCACTGTTGATTGGTTTGCGATGTGAACCGGCCTACATCGATTGGTTCTACGATCTCTGGTCATAAGCCCCTTTGTTTTGAAAACAACATTAGGCCCGAATCGCTGGTTTTAGAATGCAGAATTTAAGGGTATAAACAGTGTATGGTGCTGGATTTCTTCTATGATTGCTACCTACTAAGCATGGCCGTTCCTCGATATTTTTCAAACAAAAGTTGCATACACCAGCTTTCACTATGGAAATAAAGAGATTGGATACATTATTTGTGCTAGCTAGCTACAATTTAGCTGCGTAGCTGATATCCTGCGATATCCTGCCCAGGGAAGAATATGGCATCATAATATTATTTTAGGGGGAAAAAATTGTATCTGCGGAAGGTAGAATCAAACCCCAGTCCATGTCTATAGGCTACTAATCCATGACTATGAGTAGACCAGGAAGGCATTCGCTTAGCTGTGCATTATTTTCAACCCTAGATTTTTGCCCTTAGCATTTTGCCTCTAAAAAGAAAATGTTTTTTTTCTGAATAGAGACATTTCGAAAAGTAGATGCTTTATTTAAAAAGACAGTGGCTTCCTAAATAAATAACGCATCTTTTTTTTTTTTAAAAGACAGCAGCTAATTTAAAACGATTGTTTCTTACTAAAAGAGATTTTTTTATTTATTTAAAAAAATAATAATAATTTTAAAACAATGGTGAATGACCATTGCACAAGTATAACTTTTGGTAATACTGACTTTAATCAATATTCAACCAATTAAAACAACATGCAGGTAAATATATAATGAATTAATTATATAGCAACTTTTCTAGAAGGAAGATTTTTTTTTTTTTTTGCATATTGCATATTTAAAAAAAAAAAAACAGTGCAAAATTGTACAAGTTTGATGAGGGAGTCATTTATTTGCTTGTAGTGCCAATTCTTGATATTGAAACATAACCCAGTCACAAGGCATTGTGTCACTTGCGGAAACATTTGGAGTCTAAATGAACACTTACCATTCCTATCCCTTCAAAAGCGAATATGGCAGTTCCAAAGAAGAGGGGGTAATCCTTGGGCTTTCCAACATATGGCAGGGAGGAGGGAAGCGTGATGTGCTGGAAGTTGAAAGAGATTTTGGTACAAGTTTGATGCAGCCGTGGATTTCCCTACTGCACAGACGTAGACTTTCAGTCCTGAAATTCAAACTATTCAACTGACGTGCATTAAGACAAACATGCAAAAATAAAAAAACAATAATAATAAATGTAAAAACAAGCGCTCCCCTATTCCACGCACTGCACCACTGCACTTAACTAAAGTACGTATGCCATCTTTGTAGTTAAAGAATGTTGCAATTTCAAGAGCAGTAAAATCAGGCACTGCAATGCCTATTAATCGGACCTCCAATCGTTTATGACATGGCAGTTAAAAACAGCATCATTTCACCCTTTCTGACCTTCCTCTGGGAGCAATTAGGCATACAAGGCCACGGAAACTGTAAGACGTCAGTATGTGATATGAATCTATAAGTGCAATGCTATTATGGTAATGCTCAATAGAAAAAGGAAATTAAAAAGAGATAACTTGATGAGTCATTTAGGAACTCGTTTCCATATGGGTGCAACCGATGGCCACGTCACCCTCCCTCACACTAAAACTAGCAGCATCTGTGGGTGAGCAGAATGAGGCGTGGATAATGAGGGCAATTATCGCTTGAACAAGGGATTTTAAAGGCCCCAATGTCACATACACCTCAATTCCCGGAAGGACTTAAGAATCGACGGAGCTGACCACTGATTCGATTTCGAAGGAAGCTAAATATCTATGGCATGAAAAGAAAATGTCTCTTCGCAGTTAAGCGACGGAATTTAAATGAGCCTGCTCCCTGTGACTGACCCATGTCTCCGCAGACAAATCATATTTCTAATGACTGGCAGTTAGTGAACTCAGTACCCTCCGATCAGCCAGCCATTTTAATTGCGCTAGAGAATCACGGCGGCAACTTATTTGTTTAACTTGAACAACTGAGGACATGGAGGTAACATTCGCTAGACGAGCTGACAGCAGGGTTGTCGTTAATTGGCTTCTTCCACTTTCTTCAGCAAATGTTCCACACAAACATTTACTGAAAAATCTATGAAATTGTACGGCGAGAAATTGTACAGATTTGCAGATGTCCAAGTGCAAAACAAGTTTTTGCAGACTTTAAACACTCTTTGAGACAACCTTTTTTTTTCTGGGCATCATCTCCATCATCGCTTGGTGTACTCTTAACAGGTCACACACGATACAACCTCCTTTTTATCATTCTATTATAAAATATTTCCAACAGGGGCTGAAAAGATTGAGGCCAGTCACTTACTGTTTCTATAATGGCCATGTACCCAATCAGGAAGAACAAAGACAGGAGACAGGGAACCGAATGGGTACAGACTTTACACGATGGAAATTTTACTTCTGAATAACGCTCACCATTTCCTAGGAAAGCCCAAGAATGTAATTTAATGCATAAACCCAGGAACACCTAATCAAATGGTAAAAACTAAATAACAATTATATAACAAAAAAAACACACTAAAGGAATTCACACTGTCTACTATCTCCCAATGGGCCCACTTGTCAAATACTGAGCTGAATTTGTCTACTGAAGAAAAATGAAAACTAACAAACATAACTAACTCTAAAGAGCAGTGAAAGCAGTGGGTAGCTCAGTCTTTACCTTTAATAAAGATATGATGGGGGGTGGCTCAACTAAAACTATCGCAGAGGCATCAAAAATGTAACCGCACAATACACTGCCTGTCCCAGGAGGGTGAATCTTGTGTGCGTTCCTAAGTGTGTAGATGAGCGTGTGCGTTTGTGGAAATTACCAGAATGGAATACCAGTAGATCAGGACCAGGCTGGCACACATGGCCACGTTGGCCACCAGCGAGAAGGGTGCCAGGTACTTCAGGTTTGGCGTGAACACCAGGAGAATGATGAAGGGCAAAAAACAGAGCATGTAGAGGCGGGAATCAAAGCTTGGCACAATCACCGAGGTCTGGTTGCTGTGACAGTCCATAGTGGTGCCATTAGCAGCCTCCACCACCTAGAAAGAGGACAAGAGTGACACATCTTTTTATGCTCCTTCCCATACTGGAGAAATACTCTTCATCCTCAACAAGCATTAAATCCCATACCACCTTGACATCAACTGCAATTCCCCAGCATACATTTGACGTGCATTTGAAAACTGAACTACGGAACTGCCATTTATTTTGAAAGGTTGACCAAGCTCACGCAAGACTGCCAGCTACGTGATTGCATGTCTAACCAAACAGTATTGCAGAAGTAACTTTAAATTATATGCGGATTTATCTTGTGCGAATTCCAATTATCTTCTACGGTTGCAATTATTTCTGTTGTTTCTTTCCCTTGAGTAAACAATCCCATTGTGGCAGCAAGTCATTTCTTTTCTCGTTTCAGATGATGACCTTCTATGTTGGTATAGAAAAATCCAGGATTTGCAGTTATTTTCAAACAAGATATAGATGGGGACTACACACACACACCAGTGGTGCCCAATCTTATGCCATGGAGGGCCAATAGTATGCCGGTTCTCATTCCAACCAATCAATTCACCTGCTTATTTCACTAATTAGTTCACTCCTCTCTGATTGAATGTGTGATTAGTGAAATCAGCAGATGTAGTGATTGGCTGGAATGAAAACCTGCATACTCTCGGCCCTCCAAGGTGCATGATTTAGCACCACTGCAGTAGACTGACAGATAAAACTTTTTATTAAAAAAAACACAATACCGCCCTCTAGTGGTAACACCATTTATGTGAAGTATATATTCACCTAAATCATTGTTTGAATTTCAGGCAAGTAAGTATACAGTGGGGACGGGCAGTGATATTTTATTCATAGTTGAATAAAATATATTCAACTATGAATTTTTGTATCACACCCTTTGTACCAACAACCTAAACAGGGTGACATCATACAGTAGGGAAATTACTGCAAGATATAATTATTCATGCAGATATACGTTTTCCCCTTGGGAGCCAAGAACCTTGTTATGATGTACATGAATATGCTAAATCAGGATTCAAGTACAGTACTACGCTTCTCACCTGCTTAATGTTGTCACTGAGGAATACAAAGTAGACACAGCAGAAGCCAAGCTGGGTAATGATCAGGAACAGGTTCACAACATGCCTAGAATTAGAAGACACCACATTACAGCAAATAAAGTACTATGTGTAGTTTAACACTCTGGGGTCTAAGCCTATTTTCCCCATGTTTTGGTACCCTCGGATAGTTACTATTACATATATGTAAGCCTGTATGGCACTATCAGGTGTTGCATATATTATTTTCAACACAAACTGGTCCTGTGTGGTATTTTATCATAGAAACTTTCTGCTCCTGTCTCACCATCATCTTCACTCTCCAAAATAAGTTCCAGCGCCTGCTGGGCTGTAATTTTCTTGGTCGCCATCCAAAAATGAAATAATCAAATTAAATCAATATTGTAAAAATAAGTTTGAATAGAAAATGCGTCTCGTTTTTCGTGCAGTCTCCGAAATTCGCCTGATGCGGTTTGCTGTGGAGATGCCCTCTTCGTCAACAAGCGATGGTTTTTTGGTTTTCAAAGGCTCTAATAGGCCCACAGATCTGCCAATCACATAGATAGGCTGTGATAGACTATAGGCAGATCATTTTGTCTATCACCTTTGTGTATGAAACGACGAGTGGCAAGGTAGCTTGCATCCCACTGCACAAAAGAATGCCTCCAATTGGCTCGTCGATATAGAAACCTCGGGTTTGTCTAGAAACACGGGGGTGGGCTCTACTTGTAGCTACAAGAGTAGGCTTCACACCGCAATTTACGGTAATTTCCTACGCGAAACGAGAGCATAGTTATTAAACAAAACGTATGAGCTCCGATTCCATGTCGCCGGCGACATGGTCGACCCCAGAGGGTTAAGAAACAAGAAGAAAATATTCTCCCACTTCCAAAAGAGGCAAAGATAAGCAGCGCTCCACTCAAGAAAGACATAAAAAAATTTGAAAGAGATCAGGAGAGGCGGTAATTCGGAAATGTTAAATTTCACCTGATGGTGGCACAAGAGGAAAGGTCATGGGGTCACCAAATTAAATAAGTTATTTATCTAGGGAGCATGAATTTGCACAGCAAACTTCATGGCATTTACGGCCATTACTTCTCGAGATACACTGCCAGGCCAAAAAAAAAGTCGCCATTGCACCCGTCATGCATAGTGCCCACTGTACAAGCCTCTGGAGGCAGTGTTATGATCTGGGGTTGCTTCAGTTGGTCAGGTCTAGGCTCAGCAACATTATGCAGCAATAAAATGAAGTCAGCGAAGTACCTGAATGTACTGAATGACCAGGTTATCCCATCAATGGGCATATGCCAGGATGACAATGCCAAGATTCATCGGGCTCAAATTGTGAAAGAGTGGTTCAGGGAGCATGAGGAATCATTTTCACACATGAATTAGCCACCAGAGTCCTGACCTTAACCCAATTGAAAGTCTTTGGGATGTGCTGGAGAAGACTTTACGAAGTGGTTCGACTCTCCCGTCGTCAATACAAGATCTCAGCCAAAAACTTATGCTACTCTGGATGGAAATAAATGTTGTGACGTTGCATAAGGTTGTCGAAACAATGCCACAACAAATGCGCGCCGTAATCAAAGCTAAAGGCGGTATTAGTGTGTGCAACATTTTTTTTTGCCGGGCAGTGTATGTCAATCACAAATTGAAAGTTTGGCCCAATGGTGGAAAGAGGTCAGGGGAGGCGGTAATTTGAAAATGCTAAATTTCACCTGATGGTGGCACTAGAGGAAAGGTCATGGGGTCACCAAAATCAATAGGTTTCTTTCTCTTGGGAACATGAATGTGCACAGAAAATATCCGGCATTACTTTTCCAGATATGTCTCTCACAGAAGGACGGACGAACAAACGGACAGACGCAATTACATAACCTCCTTGGTGGAGGTAATAAAATATATTGCAACATACCAAATTAGGCCTCAAATGTCTAGCTCTGATGGAGGACACTGCTGGCCCTTTTCCATTGCCGTACGGTACGGTGAAACTGAGATCACAACGTCTGGATGTGTTTCGATTGGCAGCAGAAGGATGCAGAACAGTATAGTTCTCTGAACTAAATTTTGCAGTCCTGCACATCGCTGATAGGTCAAACGCAAACTTCCTTCCTATGCCGAGCAAACAAAGCCATTTTTAAATACCCGGTAGCTACAAATTAGTTTACAAATCTGAAATAAATTAATTTAGGACAGCCTTACCAAACAAAACTACAAATATGACTTTACTTGATTACCAATAATTAAGCTTTTACTTGCTGCAGCATATATTACGATATGGCCAATGACATTACTGTTGCCACAAAACAAACTTGTGTCTGGAAATAAATACAGCTGCATTAGCTGGGTCTGTCGGGTATCTGATGCTGTAAAGCGTAATATTTCGCTCAAAATAAATGCACAGAAATCATGTATTCAGACATTATGCTATGGCTGGTTAAAATACTATTCTAGCAAAGTTAAAACATCTTTGTATAGCATGCACATACCCATATTTCTGTTACATCTTGTGACCAATACGTACTAAATCACAATTGTAAAAACGATACTGGGGAGGTAAAAAATAAATTAAAAAAACTTGTCCATTGTTGGTAATCATTCAGCATCATCATTACTTGGTTTCCAACAATAATTATGACTACAGTCAAAATGACTGTGCCCCATCTTACACCCGGCGTTAGCGGCGCTAACTCAAACGCAAGTGTCTTTGCTATCTTACACGCGGCGCAGGGTTCATTATAGCCCCTAGCGCTCACGTCGGTTACCAACTGATGTTGCGCCCATAGCAAGTGAACTGGGCGTGTTACTTTTAAGATGAGGTATGGCCAGGATTATTTTTGGCGTATTGCTATCTTGAGCCAGCAGAAAGCACTTGCGCTAAAACCACCAAAAACCTGGTCTAAAGTCATGTTGCAGTTGTTTACATGTTATTTTAACGGCGCATAGAAGTGCGTCAACATAGGCGTGTGCACAACGCGCGTACACCCTCCTGTCTATTCCACACAGGGACGTGCACAAGCATGCTAAAAATATCAATGTGAAATATTATTGTGTAGCACATACCCGTCCCTCAATGAAGGGGAATGCCGCATTAAATTTATTTCAGCCCGCTCTATCAACATCCAGGCGATGGTACGTGTAAGATTACATGTATACTATAGACTATTCGCAATTATCCTGGATCAAGCTATGACTTAGCCTATATTTGCCAATAATTCCTGTAATCTTCTGTGGGGTCAATCTTCTGTTAGGGGACAATGGCTATCCATTAACACCTATAGCCTATCAAGCCTAATGCGCAAATTTTCGTTTACACCTAATGCGTGAATTGTCATTCAATGGAAAACTTGCGCACTGCAATAGACGGACATTACAGTTCTGAAAATGCACTTCAGATGTCATTAAAATACAGCTAGGTTAATCTAGGCCTACAGCCTGTAAGTAAATAGAATGGTTTTGACTGAAAAAAGTTCAAAACCTTGTCCAGTAAATATTGCATTTATTGTTTTTCAAATAGCCTATAGGCTACAGTCCCCGGGATTCACTGTGCATAAGGTTTTTTCGGTAGCCTACGGTTAAAAAACTGACATAAATTTCACCATGTTAACTGAATTTTAGCCCTATTATTCGTCTTTCATATTTTTTTAAGTTATAGTGACCAGGCTTCCATACTCTCAGCGTATTAAAACCCAGCTGATTTCACCGGTTATACCATAACTGAACAAAACGATTTTAAAGAGAACAATTAATTCACAATTAATTTTAATGCCATTCTCTGCATGTGCTCTTTAACTTCATGCAGGAGCAGGTCTGTTTCACCTGCTGTAAATTGCACTTTTCAGGGTCTTTGCGGGAAAGTGGACTTGTTTTTAAAGCATTAAGCTGCTAGTAAAATGCGCTGGTCACATTTCCATAAGCAGGGCATAATAAAACAAGGGAAAATATGCGTGAACCTCTGGGTTGCCAACCTGACAGCTTTATTGTATTTAGTGTCATCATTAAAGGCCCCACACAACAGAAGTCAGATCACATTTTTCCTAATGCTTTTCAGAAGGCTTCCTTGTGCAACTGGACGTTGGGGCAGGACTAATTTTTATTATTATAATTTTTTTAAATGGGCGGGCTGTCGCGGTGGCTAGCTAGTTAGCTTCTGGATAGCAGTGCTCAAAAGAAAGCTAACGCGTAAGCCAAAATGGATGACATTGTGTCTAAAATTGAGGATCACTCTCCTCCTCCATCCCCCTCTGTTGAGGAGGAGGAAGCGTCGTTTCTGTGGGACAACGAGGGGCAGGAGGATGAGAACGAAGAGGGAGATGAGGACGGGCAGGGTGAGGATGGTACCGGGAGGGAGGGAGATCACTACGAGTATGGGGGCGGCTTCGCTCCATTGCGGCCCTATATGTTTGAGCCACCCCCTGTTGCTGCTGCTGCCGGAGCTGCAGAAAATGCAGTCCACCCTGAGAGAATCTTGATGATTCTGTTTTGTTTTTCTATTAACATTACATTACCATTACCGTAATAACAGGATAGCTGTGTGCAAATTTCTGAACAGCAACAACTCCTGTATTAATAGCAGTTGTAATATCTGTAATTATCAATATCTCGCTAATTTGAATCTGGAATCCCGAAAATTCTCTGTCTTTCTTACAAGGGAGAAACCGCAGTTCTTGAAGTGTAGATAATATAGCTAACGTTACATAACTAGATAGCTACAGATTATTTAATTAATCAACAACAAAACAAGCAATGTAAGCTACAGCTAACGTTACACATAACTTACAGGCAGCAGCTAGCCTAGCGGTAACGTTAGTAAAAGAAAGCAGACGCACCGAAACTTTATTTCCAGACGTGCCTAAGTTACCTCGAACGACAGAAATGAATGAGAATTTCAGCTCAGCTAACATTATTAGCCTACCTTTACTTCTCCTAGGCACCTGCCTCAGTTTCAGACCAACTTGTGGCTCTGCTGGTGGTCCCACTCAGTCTCACACTGACGTGAACAAATAATTCTCAAAATGCTAATTACAGATCCTTGAGCTCAAGCAGATTGCAGCCTCCTTCATGAGGCCAGATTCTAGCCATTTTTTCCGTCGCCATGCATTTGTGGGGAAACCAAATAGCGTGAGGACTCTTACACCCAAACAAGCACTTTCGTCCCATTTCGTTCGCAGTTTGCACTGACAGTTGCTAGCTACTGTGAGCAACCTAAATTACTCTAAAGTAGCTGTCACTCACATTGACGTTGAGGGCAAGTTGAAAATCGAGCAATGTAATTGGAGGAAAAACTTTTTTTCCACTGCCTGCCAGTACAGGTACGCATCACCAAAACGTCACACAGCCGTTTACAGGAAGAAGTGAGGGAAATATTTAGCAGCGCAAATATCTTTTTTTGGTCTGCATCATGTCCTTGAAGTAATTAAACTACAGCTAACCATTTCATCACTTAAGAGGTACATTTTCATTGTGTGGGGCCTTTAAGGCAAAATAACGGTATTTATGTTATTAATCGATATTAGAATGCAGGTAATGAACTTCGGTTGTAGCTTGAACTTCAAGAACTCATGGAATTGATGTTTGACAATGTTTCATTGCATAATCAAACACAATTAGTTAAACAGGCTGATAAGCAGGCTAATTTGGTGTTTTCTAAGGTGAGACGGAAGCCATTGGTAGCTTATTCTCAGCTGTTGCAGGTGCTTTTAACAAAATCTAACCGCATACATTTTCTAAAATAACAGCACTGTCGGGAATTACCGGGAACCTGTGCCGGTGTTAAACCCTAATGCTAAAAATTATTATTGCGTTTATCAAAACGCGTCATAATGGTTAGTCCAAATAATATTGATCATACTATTGATCCATATAGCCTATTCCTTGCTTGCACTACACACGCACGAGCATGTCTGTTTTGCCATCATATAAGCAATCCGCCAAGGTGGAAAGGCCAGCTTTTAAAGGGAATGGGATATGACATTTTGATTGGTTTATTGCATCCTACGCCCAAGACACGTCTATAATTAATGAAGAGTCTAGGTTCCGCCCATTAGCACCTTGCGCCTCACTTAGCACTCAAATAACACGCTGTCTAACTAGCAAAAGTGGACTTGGACACGGCCTAAATGCACTTGCGCTTAGCGTTTTAGACGATGCGCTAAGATCGTCAAGATGGAGCCCCATGTGTGCAAGCCTCAAGCCTGTGGGAGTTTGGGGGCAACGTAATTTTCCTGTTTTGAGGAATATGCATTTTTTTGCACTTCATGTTGAGAATGTGAAGGTGGTGGTGAGGATTTGGCAGTTCTGATATAATTTCACTACTACACAGCATTCCAAGTTCCCGAGAAAATGAATCTCTCTCTAAATGGAATTAGTCAAGCACCACTATGCCCCAATACCCGTTTTGATTCATACTAGTATTTACTTTTCTGTACTTGGAGAAAACTCTTTGTTTGATCTGACTATGAAGACATCACACAAAATGCCATAAGGTCACTGCTGATTATGGCATGAGGGACAAGGCCAAATTTAATTTCCATCCAGTGGATGCAACATGCAACATGCAACATCCAATAATCTGGATATGGGAATTCGACCTAAACATACAGCATACCACACTAAGTACAGCATGTACAAAATCAGTGCATTGTATCAAAGGACTTCCTGAATAATTCCACTGCAGTTTAACCATAGACAGAATTTACCTTCCCAAAACTGCATATCGCCTTAAATGGTAAACATTTTCCATGCTATGCTCCATAACATCTCCATATGTCAAGAAAGGCTTGCCCAACCTAGAAAAGGAAACATTACATTAATAATACAAATTATTTTGCCCATGTCCAACACAAACCAGAAAAAACAAAGCTCTTTATTATAAAAGCAAAACAATATTTTACCTGGAATACTGTGTTCACACATTTCAGGTTTTCAATAATCTGCTGGCTGTACATTGGCTAGTCCCTAGTGCAGAGGTAGGGAACCCTGGTCCTGGAGAGCCGCAGGGTCTGCTGGTTTTAGTTGTTACTCCCCACTTAATTGATCAATTAAAGCAGTTGATTACAGTCAACTCACCTCACCTGGTTTCTTTGGTTGAAGTAGTCGCTGTATTTAAGGTGAAAACAAAAACCAGCAGACCCTGCGGCTCTCCAGGACCGGGGTTCCCTAACCCTGCCCTAGTGTATATAATGGAATTGAGGGTTTGCGGTTTAAAGCAAGAAAATTCACTTCATGTAACTTCAAGCAGCTTGTACAGTGGCGTTACAGTTATTCACAATTATAAACATAATAAATAATCTCCATTAGGTTTTGTTACTTTGTTCCTTTTCAGGCATTAAGCAGCTCATGCTCTTCACTTAAGGTTAAGGACCAGGGAGCGTAGTTTAGACCATAGACTGTATAAAAGGTTTAGATGCATGGGCAGCTACTGCACTGCCTGGTCTTGCAAACCTAATATTAGCCAAGATACAAACTGAAACTATGATTATGTCCAACTACCAAACAAAAGGGAGTTTGCTACATTGTCAAATTTTCTTTATTCGAGCCTTAATTTACAGATGAGGAGTTGCAAAAGATAGAGGCAGAAAGGTCAAAGAGGGAAGGTGATGTGGCACGCTGATACCCTGTTTGAAGACAACTAGCCACATTCTCTATAGTTGTCTAAAGGTCTGAGCTGTCTAAAGGTGAAAGTGACATGAAGAATATTGAATTTCTTTCCCCTGCTTGGAATTGCAAAAGCAGGAACTGTTTCAGTATTGTCTATTTGTTGCTGTAGTACTGTTGTTACAGGAAGCCATGCCACTTCTTTCTTCGAGTGCAGCAGCCTCAGGGTAAATACGTCAATAATTCTGACCAAGAATTGCATTTAATACACTTAATATTTACTCTAAGTGTAATCCGGTAGCACACGTACAACATCAGGAGACAACATCACTGTACAAGATGCTTTACATTTACCTGAAGTGTATTTTCTTCAAACCACAAACCCGTTAATGCCCCGACACCAGCCATTTTAAAACCACAGGTAGTGAGAAACTTCGATAAGTATCTAAAATATACTTCTGTGCACACAGAAACTATCTAAAACATGCACTAAAACTGAAATAACATCAACCGAACTATCCCTGTTGAGAGAACCCTGCAAAGGGCCGTCACCAGTGCATGAATCAAGCAATAAATTATAGTCTGTTGTTTTTCAACAATCGCAACTGTGACAACTTATTACACCATCACAACAGGCAACAGAGACGTGCAACTCAGTTCTTACTTATTGCTGAGGTGATGAGAGCAATTGACGAGGACAGTCATACAATGGAGCGCCACTATCCCCAACACAAAGAGACTGACGGGACCAGCCTGCGCAGAACAACAACAGGTGAGACAAGGCAACAATGCACATTCAAAGATGCATACATGAAATACTTAGTTATTTGTGTATCGTTTAAAGGAACATTTCATTGAGTGCAGAACGTTATATTGTCCACAATTAGAAACAGAAAGGGGTATATTTGAAATCTGATCAAAATGTCATGTATATTGACCTGCAAAAAAAATCTACAGTGAATTCTGTAATTCAGTGTTGATCCCATATGTTTTCGTTGATTGCCGGCTTCACATCACAACACATATTTTCGTTTATCAAAATAATTTCCTCACCACAAGCCCTGCATTCTTGATAGCAAGAGGCAAGCCCAGAAGCCCTGTGCCAATATTCCCCTTCAGTAAGTGGATCAGAGTCTGGAAAAAACTGCAAAAAGACATACAAAGAAGTATGGGGGAGGGAAAGTGAGTGAGTCAGTGAGTGAGAGAGAAATTTTATGGAATCATCTGCTTCAGGGTAAAAATCATTGACCTTTAGGACCATAAAGAGCCATTTCCAAAACACAAAGGTCTCAGTAAATTCATATCTGATCTGTGATCACTACACAGTGCCGTTTTGTTTTACCTAGGAGCACATGTACTGTAATGCTGGAAAAAAATAACAGCACATGCAGAGTGACTGCTTGTTTACATTAAAAGCCATTACATTTTCATAAAGTACTTATTTCATAAAAAGGGTGCAAGATAGATGTTGGCTAGGCTGTGAGAAAATCAGAACATCAGAACTTATGTTGCTGCTCTGTGTTGTACATGCAACTTTGTGTGGTATCCTACGCACAGGTAAAATTAGGCTTTTGTTTTTTTTTGGTAATAATATCCTCAGGTCACTGTATATACAAAGTAAACGAGTGTATAATAACCATTTGCAACAAATTAATAAAAAAACATCCATACTCATCTCACCACACAGTGGGGTGCAAACATGTGGGCACCCCTGGTCAAAATGCCTTTTACAATTAATATCTAAGTGAACAGAAGCTAACCTGACCTCTAAATGGTACAAAGTTAAAGGTATACTATGTAGTTTCATTGTAAACAACTCGTTCTTTGTTTACATTAAAATTTTCTCCCCAAAAAACATTGTATGTGTCCTTGAGGCCTAATAAACATGTTGAATGTATTTCCTACCTCATAAGTCGTTCGCAAAGTGTTTTTTTGTTAATGTTTTGAATGTTACACTGTTGACATCCCGCCGCCATTTTTAAAGCCAGAAACAGCTAAAATGGTGTAAACGTCATGAATGGGCGGTTCCTGCTTATTTGATTGACATGGCCAGGCCATGTGGGCAGGCTTTCAGGTAAACTCTTATTTTAGCTTAGGACCGAAACATGCCTCACGCAAATATGCGAACGTGAACGTTTATTGTTGACAATAGTCTATGTATCATGTTTGACCAAACCTTGATCATGTAAATGGAAACAACTTATATGCTTTGAGCATGTAACGTAATCTACATATATAGTAATCTTAGCTATTGCTCTGTAAATTTGACCACTGTTCATTTTCCTTAAATAATTCAAAATCATAATTTTGTAATACTGCTCGGTTCATTCTGTAGCCATCAACATCCAGTGGTCGCGGCCCCAGAGTAAGGGTGAGGGGCAGTCATTACATAAACATTACATGACAGTCATTTAGTAGACGCTTTTATCCAAAGCGACAATCGTGTTTGTGGTGGGCGAGGCAGGGCCAGGGGAAGAGGACAGCTTGATCAGAGTGACCGTGATAGAGTCAACAGACTCCAGGAGGAGAAACATTGCCATCTCAACGAAGTTGAGACGGAGCAGCACTTTTATCACAAAATGCGAAAAATACAATCAAATCAGAAATAAATATTTTCCAAAAATAAATCAGATACTTTCAATTAAAAAATTTAACAGACATCCAAAAACTCCCCATCCTCTTAGGAGAGGAGAGGACGTGCTGTGACCTGGCAGCACAATATATAGCTGCCTGCCATCGTCTGAGTGACAGAGATCAATATAAACCAATTTAAATTTTTTATATTTATTATATTCACTTTATAAGATCATATGTGTCGTTCTCATCATCATTATCATTTCTATTAATTATTTTTTTTTTTTTAAATTGTACTTTATTATTTTACATTATTGTTATTTCTAAATCCATAATCAAAGAAAAGTTCTTGTTTTCATGTATGGTTACTGTTCATTCATTTCTAGTCTTTGCTGTTTTGTACTGTTCAGAGTTAGATGTATGTCTTCGACTGTTTTAATGCAGTATGCTTTGACAATACAGATTCAATGTCTTGTCATGCCAATAAAGCAAATTTAATTGAGTCCACGGTCAGAGAAAATGTGTGTGAAACGTCACCACAATGCACGTGCGTCGTCGTGCACGTCTGAGAAGAACACATGATAAGCAATTTTCGGGGAACCCTTTTCTCCTACGTGCTCAATATTGCCATCTAGTGTTCTGAAACTACATAGTATATCTTTAAACATGACACAATTCTTCTAATTTTAAAGCAAGATTACCTTTCATTTTAATTTTTTACAGTTTCAAAATAATAAAAAAAGATAAAAGGCCCTTTGGAACCCTTTTGGATTATTCATTGTTACTTTTTAAACAGATGATTGCTAAGGCCCAGGCCCAGGTGATTTACTCGTTAGGGCTTCAATGGGTCAGGTGAATATAATTCCAGGGCTGAAGTATTTATTCTGAAGTAACTCCATGCCTTCTAAAGCATCCAACTGTGGTGGCTGTTCTGTCTGGTGATAAGAACCATGGGTACCTCTAAACAGTTGTCCAAGGATGTCAGAATCAAGATAGTTCACTTCCACCAACAAGGAGATGGCTTAAAAAAAAAAAAACCTCTCAACATTTCAAACTGCCCATTTCTACGGTCAGAAACATTATCAGAAAATGGAAGATAAATGGAACAGTTCAAGTCAAGGCAAGATCTGGAAGACCAAGAACAATTTAAGATAGAATGGCCTGAGATCTGGTGAGAAATGTTCAGAAATGTCCCACACATCACTGCAAAAAAGCTGTAAAAAAGAGTAGCAGACGCAGGTCGAGACACAGGACAACAATACAACGTACTTTAAACAACAAAGACCTACAGTGCCTTGCGAAAGTATTCACCCCCCTAGGCATTTTTCCTATTTTGTTGCAGTACAACCTGTAATTTAAATAGATTTTTATTTGGATTTTATGTAATGGACCAACACAAAATAGTCCAAATAGGTGAAGTGAAATGAAAAAAAAAAACTTGCTTTAAAAAAATAAAAAAATGAAAAGTGGTACGTGCATATGTATTCACCCCCTTTGCTTTAATGTATTAATATTTAATATTAATACATATTATATATTAAGTATCATATTTAATATTTGGTCGCATATCCTTTGCATGCTGTTACTTCCTGAAGTCTGTGACCCATCAACATCAAAAGACTCTCGATATCTTATTTTCAAGTACTGTTACAAGCGATACTATAACCTCTCTGCATTTGAATGGATCCCTATGGGAATTGGGGGGTGAGACTAGATTCAGATGTAAATTACGCTGGTACAGTATGGAACACATGACTGGCTAAATGGCAGTAAGTCATCAAGGGTCTAAGGTATCAAACGAGCCCCAAACCATCACTCTGCGGCCACATATGGAGTAGATGTGGATGGCTCACTGCAAGGGTTATTTCTCCTGACTCATTTTCCTATAAAACTCTATGGGGAAAAAGGTCAGGAGAAGAAACCCTTAAAGTAGCCAGTCATGTGTTCCATACTGTACCAGCGTAATTTACATCTGAATCTAGTCTCACCCCCCAATTCCCATAGAGATCCATTCAAATGCAGAGAGGTTATAGTATCGCTTGTACCTGAAAATAAGATATCGAGTCTTTTGATGTTGATGGGTCACAGACTTCAGGAAGTAACAGCATGCAAAGGATATGCGACCAAATATTAAATATGATACTTTAAAAATACATTAAAGCAAAGGGGGTGAATACATATGCACGTACCACTTTTCAGTTTTTTTTTATTTTTTTTATTTTTTAAAACAAGTTTTCTTTTTCTTTTTTTTTCCATTTCACTTCACCAATTCGGACTATTTTGTGTAAGGCCATTACATAAAATCCAAATAAAAATCAATTTAAATTACAGGTTGTAATGCAACAAAATAGGAAAAATGCCAAGGGGGGTGAATACTTTCGCAAGGCACTGTACATGGCAGAGTTGCCAGAAAGAAGCCTTAAAGCAGCTGAAGTATGCCAAAGAAAGCCTTGAGGAGCGTGAAACATTTTGGAACAATGTGCTTTTTGGCCACAAGCAAAGAAGGTACAATACCAGTCAAATGTTTGGACACACCTACTCATAGAAGGTTTTTTTCCGTTATTTTTACTGTTTTCCACATTTTGGAATAGTAAAGACATGAAAACTATGAGATAACACAAATTAAATTGTGCAAAAACCAAAAAAGGGTTAAACAAATAAAAAAAGTCATATTTTAGATTCTTCAAAGTAGCCACCCTTTGCCTTGATAACGGCTTTGCACATTCTTGCCATTCTCTCAAACAACTTCTGTGGTAAACAGGTATTCCACAGGTAAAAAGGTGATGCCATCATGACTGTATAAAAGGATATCAAAAGACTCCTGATATCTTATTTCCAGGTTCTCTTAGAAGCAATATTATAACCTCTGCATTTGAATGGATCTCTATGGGAATTGGGGGGTGGGACTAGATTTAGTTTTAAATTACACTGGAACAGTGTGGAACACATGGTTGGCTAAATTGCTCTAAGTCATCAAGGGTCTGACGTATCAAACAAGCCTTAAACCATCACTCTGCTGCCAGATATGCAGTAGATATGGATGGATCACTTGAAGGGTTGTTTCTCCTGACAAATTTTCCTATTGAACTCTATGGAAAAATAAGTCAGGAGAAGAAACCCTTCAAGTTATCCAAACATGCCGTGTATGCAAGGAGGCGGAAGAATATTTCTGAGCTAGAAGTGTTCTGAGCTAGAAGTGTTCTGCCAAGAAGAATTTCAAAAATTCCAAAAGGAATAATTGCAAGCTGTTATAGTTGCCCGAGGAGGAGTTACAAAGTACTCACTGACAGGGTTCCCAAACTTGCACAGGGCCGTTTTCCTGTTTTTATTATTTTGAAAATGTAAACAATTTAAATAAAAAGTAATCTTGCTTTAAAATGTTAAGAAATGTGTCATGTTTAACTCTGTACCATTTAGAGGTCAGGTTAGCTTCTCTTCACTGAGATATTAATTGTAAAAGGCATTTTGACCAGGGGTGCCCTAATTTTTGCACCCCACTGTATAAAAAATTAACAAAATAAATATAACTAGTACGAGAAGAACATCTTAAAAATTGCTGGCTGGACGATTTAGGGTTTATCCATGCTGAAATTACATATCATTGACAGAGCACTGTTAATCACTGATATTACACCTCTCTCATATGTAGGCCCAATTGTTCAGAGTGACAAAGTGTTAATCTCAATATTACGGTGCATCTTGTCTAGAAAGTTAGCTTAACTTCTGAAAATATGACGATGGAGACAAAAATAATGAAACACCTTGTTTGATACCTCAGACCCTCGATGACTTACAGCCATTTAGCCAACCTTGAGTTCCATACTATTCGTGTGTAATTTACAGCTTAATCTAGTCCCACCCCCCAATTCCCATGCATCCATTCAAATGCAGAGAGGTTACTGTATCACAGAGTACCTAAAAATAAGATATCAAGAGTCTTTTTATATCCTTTTATACCCAGTCATGATAGCATCACCAGTTTACCTGTGGAATGTTTTTTTTTTGTTTTTTTGGCCTGTCCCAAAAAAACGTGTTGCAGGCATCAAATTCGGAATTAGCGTATATTTACAAAAATCAATAAAGTTGATAAGGTAAAACATTAAATATCTTTTCTTTGTACTGTTTTCAATTAAATACAGTATATGTAAAAGAGAATTTACAAATCACTGCTTTCTGCTTTTATGTGCATTTTACATACTGTGTGTAAATATACATTTGGAAATATTGTGGTCAGTCTACTGTGTGCTTCACTGGCTTTCAATGAGGACTGTAGGCAGTTTTTTTTTGTTTTTTTTAAACTTGTTTCAACATCATACACCTGACAGCAGCAGGTTTGTTGAGGAGTAGCACATGAGATACAGTGCATCCGGAAAGTATTCACAGCGCTTCACTTTTTCCACATTTTGTTCTGTTACAGCCTTATTCCAAAATTGATTAAATTCATTTTTTCCCTCAAAATTCTACACACAACACCCCATAATGACAATGTGAAAAAAGTTTTTTTGAGATTTTTGCTAATTTATTAAAAATAAAAAAATAAAATTTCTCATTTACATAAGTATTCATACCCTTTGCTTTAACGTATTTTTAAAGTATCATATTTCATATTTGGTCGCATATCCTTTACATGCTGTTACTTCCTGAAGTCTGTGACCATCAACATCAAAAAACTGTCGATATCTTATTTTCAGGTACTGTTACAAGCGATACTATAACCTCTCTGCATTTGAATGGATCTCTATGGAAATTGGGGGGTGAGACTAGATTCAGCTGTAAATTACACTGGTACAGTATGGAACACATGGCTGGCTAAATGGCTGTAAGTTATCAAGGGTCTGAGCTATCAAACAAGCCCCAAACCATCACTCTGTTGCCAGATATGGAGTAGATGTGGATGGATCACTGCAAGGGTTATTTCTCCGGACTCATTTTCTTATAGAACTCTATGGGGGAAAAAGTCAGGAGAAACAACCCTTAAAGTGATCCATCCACATCTACTCCATATCTGGCAACAGAGTGATGGTTTGGGGTTCGTTTGATAGCTCAGACCCTTGATAACTTACAGCCATTTAGCCAGCCATGTGTTCCATACTGTACCAGTGTAATTTACAGCTGAATCTAGTCTCACCCCCCAATTTCCATAGAGATCCATTCAAATGCAGAGAGGTTATAGTATCGCTTGTAACAGTACCTGAAAATAAGATATCGACAGTTTTTTGATGTTGATGGTCACAGACTTCAGGAAGTAACAGCATGTAAAGGATATGCGACCAAATATGAAATATGATACTTTAAAAATACGTTAAAGCAAAGGGTATGAATACTTAGGTAAATGAGAAATTTTAGTTTAAAAAAAAAATAAATTTGCAAAAATCTCAAAAAAACTTTTTTCACATTGTCATTATGGGGTGTTGTGTGTAGACTTTTGAGGGAAAAAATGAATTTAATCAATTTTGGAATAAGGCTGTAACAGAACAAAATGTGGAAAAAGTGAAGCGCTGTGAATACTTTCCGGATGCACTGTATGCCCTAAAGGGAATTGAGAGCAGTCTCCTATTTCTCAACAGCAGAAAGTCACATTTTTGTCTGTTTCTTACTTCACTAATTGCGGGGGAAGTATGCTCTCGTCATAGTGCTGAAGTACGTTAAATTATAGACCGTGACCAATAGATTTTGTGTCGACTAAAAAAATTGACATAAGATTGATTTATTAATAAAACTTGCATCATTTTACTATGAAATAAGTGCTTTTTGAAAGTGTAATGGCTTTTAATTTAAATGAGCAGTCACTCTGCATGTGCTGTTATTTATTTCAGTGTTAAACAATGAAACAAAAAGGCACTATATAGCACTGATCACAGGGCAGCAGCATTGACATTTATATAAAAATGCATCATTAGCACTGGCTCAAATGGAATAAAACATTATAAATCAGCAGCAACACAAGCTAAAATATAGCACAGATATAGCCAATATATACTGTAAATTGCACAGGTAAATGAGGCAATTATTAATTATTAAATGGGACTAGCTTTACAGACAACTTGATAAGACATACAGTGTTATTTCTGTAGGAATGCATAAATCAACATATTCAGCTTAGACTGAGAAGCCAAACACAGTGCTCGTGGATAGGGTGAGAGGGTGGAGGAAACATGCTACACTGAATTAATCTTTATTAATCTTCTTCACAAATGTCATTACTATAATTGACTCAGCTGTTGTATTGCATTTGCTACTCTTTTAGACATGGTCCAAAGCTCAGTGTATATTTTTAGACAGTGTCATAATGAACAAATTTGCAATATTGGCCAGGCTTCGCTTGAAAAATATTATTATTTCATTATTAAAATTTTATCTCAATGGGGGGGTAAATAAAAATATAAAAATACATATATTAAGTAATATACGACACACTGCATTCCCTTCCAGTGGTATGAAATTTAAAGCCTGCTTACGTGGTTCCCGTTTTGCCTCCAAAACGTTCATAGTGGCTCTCGGCTTGGGAGGGGCCAGTCAGGTAAACAGAGGGCACATCAGTCTCCGTAATAGGGGTCTGCTCTCCACTGGAGGATACATTTTCTGGGAAACAACACAACCAAACAAACCCTTAAAAGCTTTTATATGGCAAGCTACAACATGGCCAAACAAATACACGTGTAAGAACTAGAAGAACATAAGAACATTTGACAATGAGAACAGGTTATCAAGCCTATTTTGGCTCATCCACTGTAGTAATATATTGCCTGTGACTGCAAGACAATTCTACCCATTCTACATGCAGGAGTGAAGTGACTCACCTTCAGCAGTGATACTGCGGTTCATGATCGCAGGTCGTCTGGGTTTTTGTTCCTCATTCACAGCTTCACAAACAGCTCAGAAGATCCAGTCTGCCACACCACACTCAGGGCCACTGCAAGGACATGGAGAAAGAAGTGCAAGCAGTTGTCACGCCCACCCGCTCTGCTTGCCCCTTCCCATTTCTTTTCTATCTTCCAACAGGCTAGCGTGGCTGTGGGGTGGGGGTTCGTGGCCCTGGGGGCCATCGGCAGCACCCGGGGCCTGGGTTGTTTGTTCTTAAATGCAGCTCAAGTGTCACAGGATCTCTCTCACTTATCCCGTCAGACAGATGGTTACTTTGTTCTGCACCTTCAACATTGCCTACACCGATCACAGCCAACACATTGCTAACACACTGATATCGCACATCCCATAGTATTTGTGAGTATTTATTTAAAATTAATAAATAATTGTTATCCCTAGAAGTCTGTTGTCGCATGTCTCATTTTTGTGTTGGCGACTGATAACGAGCGGTCGTAACACAGTCCCAAATGGAGGAATGCATGGCATTGCAAACAAGTTCAGCAGGAAGCACACCGCTGGTTCTAGTGGTCAGAGTACATTTGCTGGAGAACTGGTTTTGGCCCACCCATCCAGGAATGTGGAATTCGCAGAAATATGCTACAGACACGTTTTGTTGATTGATGGAGCTGGCTAAGGGGAGACAAACAGAAACATGAAATATACAAAATATTATTGCCAGTTACAAGGAACATGGTGGTAATAATAAAAACCGAAGACTTATCACAACTGATGGCAAGAGTTCTGTATTAGAACTCTCTAATTAGAGTGAGAGATCTTTACCTGCATGGCTACATTTGGTGTGATTATGAAAAGGTGTTTTTTTTTTTGTTTTTTTTAATGATAAGACCAAATTGCATGAAAATTATCTGTAAAGAGAGAGAGACCAATAAGCTAGACCTTGTCAGAATATTCCAATTTCCACACTGCAGTAACAAAAGAAAAGCCATGCTATATAAAAACTCAGATCTCCCAACCTTAAAACTTGTTTCATCAATTGCAAACCATTTTATTGTTGGTCCATGTATGGTCCAACTTATACCCACCTACAGACAGAAACTAACATTCATCCAGCTGTGGTCAGCACAGTAATGAAATGGACTAGGGTATCCAAAGCAAAACTACAGGCCTGCTTTGACTGCACTGACTGAAGTATAGGCCTGTTTGAGCACGCCACCACAAATCTGGATGATTATATGGACGCTGGGACATCATAAGTCAGCTTTTGTGAGGACAGCTATATTCCCATGAGGACCCCTCCACCCCCCACCTGCACTGACAATCTGTGAAGATGTGGTTCAAAGTCTATTCAGGAGACAAAGGACCAAAAAGGCTGGTCCAGATGGCGCCTCACCCTCCTGTCTAAAACTCTGCGCAGATAAGCTGGCACCAGTCTACACCGAAATATTCAAACGACCACTGGAGCTATGCTTGGTGCCTTTCTGCTTCAATCGCTCCCAGTCTCCAAAAAGCCCAAGATCACAAGACAATGACTACAGGCCCCTTGCTGTCACCTCTTTAGTAATGAAGTCCTTTGAGAGACGTGTGTTGGCCCATGTAAAGGCCACGACAAACCCCCTGCAGCCAATAGGTCAGTAGATGATGCAGTCTCAATAACCTGGAGTCGAATGCACTCTAGACAGTGGAGATGACTGTGGACTTCAAGAAGATTCCATCATCGCTGTCCCACCACCCATGGCACCACAGTGCCGGTTGTGGAAAACTTCAACACCACCATAACCGTCTGTCTCAGCTCAGCCACAAAGCATGACAGTCACAGGTTGCCACATCGCCTACGGCTCATTGCTGAGACACAGAAAACACCACCAAGATAATTTAATAGGCTCCTTGAGACTCAAGCATCGCCGGTATATTTGAAAATTTGAAAACACAGTTTCTACGGTCTCCACATACGATTCTATTTCATATGTAAAAGTAAATGTAAAAAGCTCATCCAAACTGGATTTTAACTAGCCACCAGTATCAAACAGGCAATAGTGACTCATCTTGCGTTGGAAAGTGTCCATAGCTAAAAAGAAATAATAATAATAAAAAAAAACCTTCTGCAGCATGTTGATTTACAGTATACCATCTGTTCTCCCTATTGCTAGCTAGAGATGTTGCGTAAAACTTGCTACGAGTTTTAAGTTACTTGCGCACTCTTAATAACCTGGCTAACACAGCAATTGGTATGGCATATTCTTTATCTGATCAAAAACATCCTTAAAAGTCCTTAATTCCAACTTGCAAAAATTAGGCCTGCCTTTAAAAGTATTGATATTAAAATGTGGCCAAGTTACAACTATAATATTGCCTATCGTAGCTCACACTAAATAAACTAGCTCTATTCCAAAGCAATGCTATCCAAACTATCCTAAATTATTTAATGCAACTTGGCCCTGTGTTTCTTCATCTTAGCATGTGAAGAGATTGTGCCTCATGGAACAGCATATGATGTGAATTAATGTTTTTAACAGTTGATGAATAATTACACTCCAGAAAGGATATGGTTATACTTTGTTGGCAAGTTTACTTTAGAAAATGTACAGGTTTTAAAATGTTAACTGCTGCTACAGCATTCTTTACAATTTACAAACAGACATTTATATGAAGAAACATCATGTACAATAGAGAAAGGGGGATGAATAAATAAATGCAGATAACAATTTGTAATATTTTTTCCTAGAAAATAACGTACATATAGCATTTTTACAAACGCATCCAAACATGTTTGTGGGTCAGATGATGGCAAATAAGTAATAGTACTAATTTTCTCAACATAATAATAGTTATATTTGCGAACAGAATTTTGTGAACACAATGATATCTATGCTCTGTAGGACCACACAGGTTTTCATAGAAATCCAAATAAATAAATCAATAAATACATAATAATAATAATAATAATAATAAATTGTATTAATTCTGTGCTTTTCATAGACCCAAAGCAGTGGATGCAGACAATTGTTCAAACATGCCCTATAGTATAGTCATTTTTCTGCAACACATCTGAATCTGAGTATTTCCACTATAAATTATTCTCATTTTGCAGTTTGATGTGGAACATACAGTTTCATTGACCACATTCTCTTGAGATGGTAAGATGATGAAACACAGGGCCAAGTTGCATTAAATAATTTAGGAAAGTTTGGATAGCATAGCTTTGGAATAGAGCTAGTTTATTTAATGTGAGCTACGATAGGCAATATTATAGTTGTAACTTGGCCACATTTTGAGATCAATACTTTTAAAGGCTGGCCTAGTTTTTGCAAGTTGGAATTAAGGACTTATAGACAGCGCTCTGTAGGCTATGCGTGAGTAACTTGGCTGTTTTTTACGTCGGAGACGTTTTTGATCAGATATCACTTATTTTTGGTAGCTAACTAATGATGAATAATGCATGAAGATAATGACATCGAGAGAGACATTGAAGAATTGCTTCGTATTTCTCAATTACACTTTTGTTCGTTGCCGGCACTTGCAATTATGTTCGAGGAATAAGAGGGTCTTGAATCGGTTCCGTGATGAAAGACAGTAGCTACAGCTTCTTTATTAGCATGGTGTTTATGTCAGCTTCCAATCTAACATGACTTACACAGTAACATGGCACAACTTAAGTACAATCTCTAAACAAAAGGTGGCTAGCCAGGAGGAAAGGCTTCAGGTGAGAATTCACTCCTTCCCTGGTTCCATTTCCTGGCTAGATCAATGACTCTTCGCACATTATAATTTCTATTCACCCAAGGTTGCCTACCAATGACTCTTGGCACCTAAGTCTTGGGGGAGAGCTTGCATTTGAAAGGGTACTTAACCCCTGGACTGAAAAAGGATGGGTGTGGGGACTTAAACAGATTGTAACTCTGATATTACTATAAAAACCTTAAAATCTAACAACATGCATACAGAATACATGCATTCCAAATAAATGCATGCAGACATTCACGTAAATATAACGCCCTGTACTGACGAGAATTAGAACATTTCTCCTATTACCGATAACCCACAATTACATTAAAAGAGTTTGTAGATGAGCTGTATTTAGTGTCTAATGAAATACAATGAACAGCAACACCTGAACTATGGATCATGAAGAAGCATGTAAATGAATTAACCGAGTGTAGCCTATATGGAGACATGCATGCACAATAGGCTAGATGCAAAAACATTGTAGCTGAAAGAAATACATACAGCCTAAATAGTTAGTACAGCCTAAATAGTTTGCATAAGTAAAATATGGAAATACAGTTGTAAAATAGGCGTATTAGTATTCTATAGAAATACATTTAACGTTAGGCTATTCAACACTGGCTTGTCGGATGCGTAACTCCAAGCTTCCATGTCTGGGCTACGAGCTGCCGACTTCATAAGCACAGCATAATTCCTTCCCAGTTTTTTTTCCGGTAGTGTAGCCTAACGTTGCCTGTGGGAAATCTTTTGGTACCGGACCATGTAGCTAGGTTTAGTTTAGTTTTCTGTAGTGCAATGGATGTATCGCTTTGTAGTAGCCTAGCTTGTACCTGCTTCCTGACTAGCAGCTGACTGACATTTCTCTGGCAAAACTTACGTTGGCTATCAATTGGACAATGCACATTTCCCAGGAATCTTAGCCAGAAAGAAAACTATAGATCCTACTAAGAAAGTAGCTTACCAGAGCTTATTCTTCTTATTATTATAATTAAAAGTGTTTGCAGTAAGCTGCATTGTCTGCAGAGTAGTGTAGACTAGAGTCATGTTCCCAGGCTATTGTAATTTTTTTTAAGTGACTAACCATGAAACCCCATGTTTGGGGAATTGGAGGTTTATAAATCCGATCTCTTAAGGGATTGCAGCTTATAGTAGGCTATCATCAATTCTTAATCTATTACTGTAAATTCTTAATTTTCCTAGTAGTTAATTTTATGGTGACATTGTCTTATTTGTGAAAAGGATAAACTGAACAGAGCTGAAGTGAAGAAATGAATGAAGACATAATAAAGAAATGTTGGCCGACTTTTACCATTTTGCTGTAGTACAAGTGAAACTTTGAACTTTGAAACTTAGGCTAATATTGGAAACGTCTTTTGCCTTTGCAATAATATGTTTGTTAACCTCTTAATGCCAAGGGCAAAATATACCAATTCTCACCTGTTTTTACTAGTGACCAACAAAGCTGTTTATCTCAAAAACTGTAAAGACTACAAATATGGTTCATAGCTTTTATTAAAACAGAGAACTGCACTATTATGCCTAAGCAGTCATAATTCATATACAGACACGTTTTGCTACTTAATTACAACAATTTATGTACAGAAATTGTGGGGGGAAAAAACGGGTACCTACATTCAAATTTCTGATTTTTTACCTGATGAGCTACAAGTGCTATGGAGGAAATAACTCCTCTTTGTGATTCCTCAATATGCTGCCTATATCTGCTAAAAAAATGGTGTCAATATATCAAACCATTCAAATTCTACAGAGCTTTTTTTCAGGTGAACCATTTTGGTTTCCAAAGTTGGCACAAATTGTGCCAAATTGTGCAAAATGGCAAGGTTCCAGAAAAGTCTCAATATGATTCCTTTTTTTAAGTTTTACAATAAAATTTGATAACTGCCAATACAAGTTCATTTTTAGATGTGTCTTTGGTGTGTTTCATATTACACAACTAACTAGCCTACCCGTGGTCCCCAGTCTCCAAACCCATGTAGCAGCACAGTGAATCTTGTATTCTACCAGAGCCTCATTAGCCAGAAATTAGTCCAGGTATACAAAATCAAATGCCCACCCTAGATAAAATAAACCCCTGCATAATAATCAACAACAACAAACTCATCCTCATGTTATCTCTCCCTCGTGTTAGGTCATGCATAAATTGCTCATTCGTTTACCTGCAGAGCCTGCTGTACTGCTTACAGAACAATTTACTCATGTGGAACAAAACAAACCCTTCAGACGCCATTGCATTCAAAAGAAACTCGGAACAGCTCGTCTCAGACACAAATAGATAGCCAGCTGCTATGTGTAATTTTGCTGGCTAGCTTGCCATTGTTACAATATAGTAATGTTAGCTATATTCATTTAATTCAGAGGGATTCGTTTTATATATAACAGTGAATTCGCACTGATATACCGGCAAAAAAATATGTTTGCTTACCACTCAGCGTCACTGAGACAACATCGCAAAAACATCCTCAGGCTAGGACCTGCTGCACAGAGAAACGCCTGAATAACCTAGACATAACTAACCAAAAACTGTATGAAAGAGACTGTAAAGCAAAAAGCTGAACAGACGCCGTTACCTAATGAATCATACTTTGCTAAACGGGATGTAGCTAGCTGCTACAAGCTAAACACACTCTGCGCCATCTTGGTAGGAACTTTACGTTTAGACGCCTCCGCCACTTACGCTCAATTGTTCCGTTGTGACAACCTAACACATTGTGTTGAATGAGGGCTTGTCTGAAAGATAAGAGTCTTCGCTATTGGCTGGAATATTTAACAGACAGTTTAAAAACCCAATGGAAAGCAAATCACACTCACAGTGGAGGCGGGTAGATGCGCATTTTTCCCACTTCAGATAGGCCTATGGTGCTATCGGTCAAAGAAATACACCCAATTGACGACGGTTTTGCATATAACTGTGCAAAAAAGTACAAAACCCCCACGGCTAATATATACTAAGCCACGGGATTGGTACTTCAGAAACTGGAGTACAACGCCAAACTGAACATAGGCTGCGTCCCAATCCCAGTTTTTGCTCCACCCTCGTAAACTTCACTTGCAAACTTCACTTGGGAGGATGTGACGCACATACCAATAAAACAGGAGTATACACTTGCGTTTAGCGAGTGGGAGGGAGCGAGGGCGGAGCGGGTTATTTGAATTGAGACGCACTTCACCCCAGCATCTATACTCGCTCGGAAGTAACCGTGCTGCTGCACAGTGGCGTATCGTGGGACCTCGGATCATGTAAAACGCCTGTCACCGTAGACTACATTTAAACGGATGAAACTCTCAACCTGTTTACATTAATTATCAGTCAAGCAATTGGTTTACTGAATAACAAATATCAATAAATACAACAAGTTTTGTGGGCAAGCATATTTCTTTATGTCATAAAATCGTGTAGCTTTTAAATATGCAGGACAGTCCGTGCGCTGGAATAAAGCATTTAAACCGAACATATTCTCAACCTGTTTCCGTTCATTTTGCTTGCTTATGTCAATCAAACAAAGTCCCTGAATCAATTATATATAGGCTAATGATTAACAAATGACAATGACAAAGAGATTACTAACGTGAGATTGTTTAATAAGGGTGGCAATAATTCTGAATAATTAACTGGCAAAAAATCCCAGCGTTTTCTGTGAGTTGCACGTTAGCATTGCGTTTTTCCTCATCACGTTAAAGAATGTAATTTAAGACTTTCGATTTGGTCAAAACGATTTATACATTAGAAAGCATACCTCTTAAGAAAGAAAAACCTCTTAAATTGCTGGAACCAGCGTTTAGCGCAATGCATGCTTTCAAGCTAGAAAAACGAATTTACCTAAATATGTGCTGTTCATTGATCACTTCGCATGACATAGTCAATTAACGCATTTTGCGTCAGCACAAATGTGGATAAAGCCTAGTAAAATGCTGTACAAGTTTATTTACCTATTCGTCTTGGTTATTGCGAAATTAAATTGTTTGGCTATCTGGGAAATTATAGGGTACGGAAAAATATTTAGACCCGAGTAGCCTAATAATCAGTTTAAAAGCAAGATTAAGATAGAGAACCTGGTAGCCTACATCACACAGTACGCTACACTGTTGCTGCATAAATCAATTTGCTAAACCATGAAATACAAAATAGCAAACTACTACTTGATTAACCTGTATTTATTAGCCTATACAGCGTCTTTTCCATTGTGTATGCGCTTTTAATGTATAATACCGCGATAAACATTAACGTGATTATCACTGAACAGGACGTTCGATGTGAATTGTGGGTAATATGAGCTTGCAGAGTCTACTCTTTTGCAGACTCGTTCCCTTGAGAAAAGTTGAGGGTGGAGGGGCTATGTCACAAACTTCACTTATCTTTCTAACGGATTGGACTCACACTTAAAATGGAGACCGAGGGTAGGCTACATCCTGGTCTCAAAAGGGATTCCCCCAAGTGAAGTTTGCAAGTGAAGTTTACGAGGGTGGAGCAAAAACTGGATTGGGACGCAGCCATAGCCAAACGACTCATAAAGAAGTGCTGAAGAGCACAAGTCGGTTTAAAATGTGAAAAAAATCATGTACAGCCGTATGAAAGTTTTAAAGTATTTTTTCATGAAGTCTAAAGGTATAACGATTTTTCAAACCAAAGTTTTGTGAAATACAATTAACCAGAACAGTTTACCAGCACATTGTTTATGGTGTGACATCAAGCTGCAATACATGTTTGGGAATTAGGTCGTTGTTTCCAACGTAATTTACGAAGTTTTAACTCGACTTTTTATTTTATTTTTTATTTTTTTCGTGACGATGGCCAGAAGTTGCAGAAAACACGGGGAAATCCTATTTCTAAGCCATTTGGATAGAAAATCGTACTCACACCGCACTAGGAGATCCTATCCGATCCACTAGGCCTAGCCCTCTATCGACCACCACGCAAAATTGTTAGAGCGCATGTGCAGCATGAATTTCAAAACAAAGCCTATCCATGACAGGGCATGCTTATAATTATATTGACCTAGGCTATTAAATGTTTTATGATTGCTTGAACTTTGGTCTATACAGTATTTTATTGTTGTAAAAAAGGTTTTGTAGCCAAATCTGGTCTATGGTGTAGTAAAAGCATAAAACCAATAACATACAATCAATCAAAGAACATTTATTGACCAAAAATACATTAAACATTACAATCAATATGAGCAAAACTGATGTTGACAGGCTACAATTAAAAAGAAGCAATTTGGTTGAGAGACGCAATGTTCTATATATTCTGTCCTCTTTATTTCTCTCTACGGTCCGCTGTACCTGGTGCTTAAATAAAAAAATTTTTTTTAAAACGCCCTCCCTACGACTTTTTTTTTTTTTTAAAAGGACGATCAACAACTTATTTTTTTTACATGGCCTTAGTTTGAAGCGTTTTTATTGGTCGATAAGCTTGGGAGAGCAGGTATGCGATGTTGTTATCCAATGGGGAGAATTATTCTTTGAGGGTACGGCAGGAAAAATGAGAAGAAAAAGAAGAAAATAACCCAAGTTTGGGGTTTTATTGTGTGGATGTGTGAAGTTGTATCTGAATGCTGTGTGGTTACATGAGGTCAGAACATACAGAAGTTAATGTTTTTTTAAGGGCGGAGAGTCTGTGGTCATTGTGGTTACTTCTGTAGGAAACCCTGAAAAGTGCCAAATTCTCGGTGCTGTATAGGTATGGGGCATGGCCCGCCAAGCCGTAATTTGGAGGATGGCATACCTGCCATCCCAATTCGCTAGGTTAAGAATTAATTGGCTATCGCTCCTCTTCATCGTGACTGATACAATAAATAAAACATCAAGTTAACTTTCCAGAACACGTTCAAAATTAGCGTTTCTTCACTAGGAATCTATAAAGTTGCAAAGCAAGGCTTGTGCTACAAGTAACGTTAACCTTAAGTCAGCATGCTTATCCATGATGCAAACTGAAGCTACTACAAGCTAGCACTGTCGTTTAAAGCCCTATTCGCACGGGATAAGTTGTACAGGGGGAGGTGGGGTAATGCAATAATTACCGGAGGAGTTCAGCTATTTTAGTCCCGTCTGAATATGACATGTCAGTAACTTTTTACGGACTGCGCGCTCCCGCGCCAGTAAAGATTCCGGAGTCTTTTACCTACTGTTAAATGTCCTGTAAAAATTACCCCAGGTTAAAGCAATCCCGTGCGAATTGACATGTCCGGTAAAATTCTGTTGTTTCCTGTGAGAAGTTGGTTTTCCCCAGTCTTTTCTCCTGGTTTTTCACGTAAGCACTCGAGGACGCCTTTGGTTGTGCTCTCTTCGGTCCAAGTGCAAGCCACAACTATTGGCCAACCTCTAAATTAATGTAACGTTACATTAAATAAGAAGACAGAGAGCAAAAAATAAAACAGGCTCAAAAGTAGGCTACAGTGGGGCAACGCTTGTGGCAGCTTTATGTAAGCTATTGTAGCCTTACATACATGTTATGGCCCAACACTGTTTTTCTCAAGCTAACATTAATAACGAGGTGTAATGCAGGATTCCTCACGCTTTTTGTGGACATGTTTGCCATGCCAACATTGTCTCCACGTAGTTTTTTTTTTTTTTTTGGCGCCTGCATCTTTTCAATTGCTCCCTGTCAGCGATTTTCTACCAGAAACAATCAGTTTGCAGTGAAGATAGGATATGTAACGTTAACGTTGTATGACTCGTGGGGAACATTTTCGGTGTGACGACATGGAGTAGACACTCCCATCTCTATAATTCTAGACGCTGATTACGGAGATACTTTATCCCGTCCGAATCGGCCATTAGCATTACAGACGTCCAGTGATAACAATTACTTTACAGACATTGTCCAGAAAACTTATCCCGTCCGAATAGGGCTTAAGTTAACCATTTAGTGCCATTGATCCAGTAATAATCTACCAATGCCACGGTCACGGTAAACAAAACTGAGAACTTTATCTAGTAGCTATCAACAGAAAATACATTTGCAGGATGCACAGACATGTTTCTTACCAGTGGTACTACTGTTGTCTTGGTTGAAGCCGCTCTGACTCTGACTGAAGAGATTCAGTAGAATCAGGTCGTCTACTGTTAACTGATGAGCTTTTGTGTTGCTTCCTACTTTGCTTCTCCTTTATCACATGATTTAACCAAACACTTCTGTCAGCTGATGAAAGTATTTCTATGGAAACGATTTTGTAAACGTTAGCACTTATGGAATGTAGCTTGTTTGAAGGAAGAGTGAGCTTGCATATTTCAAACGGAACAAAACATGTAACGTTATAACGTTAAACAGTTATCGCTAAGTTGACACTAACTTAGAAAACAGAACGTTAATTTATTACTTGAATCGAAAGAACAAGCTATCACTGATATATAACTAACGTTAGTAGCAAAATTGAAGGGCTCTGGTTACACGCGAAGAAACTTGCTGTTGCTTATAAGCTTTGGTAGCACTTATACCTTTTAATAGAATTAGCACACGCACATAATATTTAGTGATTAATCTCAAAGAACTATAAAGGTCGTGTTTTGCATTGTTGCAGTGATATCCGTTTACTATTAACTATCACTTCCGGGACACAGTTGCGCGAGTAAGGATAGACGCAAAATTACATGAGTGTAATTTAACGTATTCGTTGTTTATTTATTTAGAAATTGTGACGAATAACAAACAATCTGGTCCGATTTGTATTTCTAGTAGCGGGTTCATACACATACTGGCTGCGGCAAATCATTTATTAAAACGTAGGCTACATTTATTTGGAGTGATGACAATGTTGTGAATTTTACGAGGACTTCTAGAACAGGCAAGACTGTACCGGGGGGCGGGTCTCTGACTGAAGCGTCTTCTGTACACATAACTGTGTTTTTTCCCCTGTTCTATAATTTGTAGTCGAAAATTCAGGTGGCGAGATAGAAGTCGACGTTCGACTCAAGAGGACCTTGAAAGATGTCGGTGAGTAGGCTGTAATATAATAAAATGCACTGCTCTTGGTAGCCTAAGTTGTTCTTGGGGCGATCGAAAGCTCCGCTACTTATAGGACAAATCTTCAGCAAACGATAACTGGAAACGGCCTTTGTTTTGCTGCGTAGCCTAGTACTAGCTAGTCTAACACGTTACCTTGTTAATTCGCATTTCTTAAATCTTTTCACAGAAGCACGAGTTTTTCGTTGATATGACTTGCGAAGGGTGTTCTGGTGCAGTCACACGAGTTCTGAATAAACTTGGTAAGTTTTGATATAGGCTAGCCTACGTTAACGTTATTTTTTACTATTTGTGCGTGGCGATGGGCCGATCATGTGACCTTTTAAATCTGTGTGTGGGTGCGTCCCAATACTCTAAAATGCATCCTCCTTTCCTCCACTATCACCTCCTCTCCTCCCTGCCCCGGAAACCGATCTTTGTGTCCTAATCTAATGTTGCTGGTTATATATTAATTACATATTAATGGTTACAAATTAATTAATGTCTCGGCGCAAATGTCAGGTAACTTTGTATACTAAGGAGCCCCGGAGGTGCACAGAAGAAGAAGAAAAAAACGGATGGTTGGTTAGTTCGCTCGTTTTAATTAAATTGTTTCCTAGATTTAGTAATTTGTTCCCTCGTTTTAATTAAATCGTTCCCTCGATTTAGTAATTCGTTCCCTCGTTTTAATTAAATTGTTCCCTCGATTTAGTCATTCGTTCCCTCGTTTTAGTCATTCGTTCCCTCGTTTTAATTAAATCGTTCCCTCAAAATAATTAATTTGTTCCCTCGATATAATTAATTAGTTCCCTCAAATCAGCAAACCCTCATTCTGCAAGCAGGTCATCTACTTTCCAAATTAATATCTTAATAAAGACATCACCCCCCATAGTAGCTAGCCTACTGTGTCATTTAGAAGTGGGCTGGTGGAAGGACACTGGTGGGATGTAGTCTACTAGCCTACTCTCTTCGTGCATTAGGCTACACATTGCTCAGGGACATTTTAAGCTTATGCTATAGCCTACCGTAAAAGTGCAACAAATAAGTAAAAAGATGGGACGGACACGTGTCTTTATAACGTACATGTTGTATTAGGCTATATCAACCGTAAATACAAGTACACCATGGCACATTGTTAAATAGGCCTATAGGAACGTGAAAGTGAGCATTTTAAAAGGACAAGTTTTTTTTTAAAGTTTATCCTGAACAAATGCAATTAGCTAAATACCAAGATATTAAAACATGCCAACAGCACATTAGAAATGATAACGATAATTATCGTCAATAGCCTATTTAAAATTTTAAACATTTTACAACGAACACAAGTTTTAAAAAGTGTAGCATACTGAGTAGGCTATTTGTGTCCACTAGGTGGAGCCCTAGGCCCTCATATATAATTACCTTTCATGCATAGAGCACGGGGGTGAACTTGGCATGCACTGGCTAACATCACGGCAATGTGTTACTCATGAGAATAAACATATTAAAAACCTCCTAAACAGTTTCCTCATTATTCCACCTATCTCCCGGGTTTATCACAAAAGGTTTATGCAGAACAAATGCAATTAGCTATATGCCCTCGCTAAATACCAAAAGCGGAAACGCTTTTGAAGTGATGGCGAAGAATTATCGTCCGTAGGCTGTTTTAAAGTCGAAGTCACACGGACGGTGATAGGCATTTGATCGCATGTAGTTGGTCACAGATGAGTCTAGAAGACAGGACGGCAGGATTGGAGAAGAATGCGGCGATGTAGGCCAGCCAGTCCGAGCGCTATCAAACTGAATAGGCAATGTCGGGAGGGGGGCGCGGTCCAACGTGATCATCATGCAGATAGCTGTCAAATCGTGCACCGCGTGGGTGTATGTCTGTGGGGGTTAACATGAATAAAATACCCTATAAAATCATCCATAAGACAATTTAATAGTCGTGCGATATAAGCCTAACATCAATGTGTTGATCATTTTAAAAAGAGCAATTTACTATTAAAAATAAGTGCCGGAGCGCTCTTATAGCAATATATGCCTGATTCGGAGTGAAGGTGCTTGCAGAATGAGGGTTTGCTAATTTGAGGGAACAAATTAATTATATCAAAGGAACTAATTAATTATATCAAGGGAACAAATTAATTATTTCGAGGGAACGATTTTATTAAAAAAAGGTAACAAATTAATTATTTTGAGGGAACGATTTAATTAAAATGAGAGAACGAATTAACCCCCCATTTTTTTTTCTTCTTCTGTGCACCTCCGGGGCTCCGTAGTATACTGTAAATGCAACTACTTGTACTCGAAACTTTCGGGCAGTTTTGCATACTACCGGGTAGGAGACTAGTGGTAGTGGGGGAGTGGAGGAATGGAGTAGAGGAGTGAAGAATATTGGGACGCTCTGTGTGTGTGTGTGTGTGTGTGTGTGTGTGTGTGTGTGTGTGTGTGTGTGTGTGTGTGTGTGTGTGTGTGTGTGTGTAATGAATATATAATATTAACATACACATACTATATCAGATCAGATTTGACTTTTTCCTTTCTAGCACATGGAAATTGTATGAGGAGATGTACATTGTGCCAATTTGGAATATGTTTAATGGATTAGTTGAACCCAAAATACATTTGACTTCACTTTCACCCGAACCAGAAAACATTTGTTAATGTTTTGTGTCTCTCTGGGAACATTTTTGAACCTGCTTGCACATGCAGTATACATTTTTGTGTGTTCTCCTTGTCTAAACAGATGTCAAATTTGATATTGACCTTCCGAACAAGAAAGTATTCATTGAGTCTGACAAGAGTGCAGATGATCTCCTGGTTACGCTGAAAAAGACGGGAAAGGCTGTCACTTACATCGGACCAAAGTGAATCTCATCCCCAGTTCTCAGATGAAAACAGGTGAACAATAGGATTTGTCAGGTGTCTCTCCAACTTTTTTAATTCCAGAGGATTGGGATGGCAGGTATGCCATCTGCCATCCCTACAGGTTGGCGGTGCATGCCCCATACCTATACAGCACAGAGAATGTGCCACTTTTCAGGGTTTTCTACATAAATAGCCACATTGACGACAGACTCTCAGCCCTTAAAAGCATTAACTTCTGTACCTTCTGATCTCATGTAGCCGCACGAAGTTCAGATACACCTTCACACATCCACACAATAAAGCCCAAAACGTGGGTTATTTGTGCAATTTTTCTCCTCCGTCGTCGTCTTATTTTTCCTGCCGATTCCATTATCAAAAACGCTCCATGCCCTCAAAGGATAATTCTCCCCATTGGATAACAACATCTGATCTGCCAATAAGAAAGTCTGATCAAAGTAGTCTGACTGATCACTGTATCGCAGGATACACAGAAAAAGCCCCATAATGCGTAGCTATCGCCATGAAAACGCCTTTGTGGCTTTGTGCTTAGAGTAATGGCCTTCCCCGCTGGAGATCCGGGTTCGATCCCCCGCCAGTTACCAAAGGTTAAATTTATTTTTGATAAATCAATGTGCATTTGTTATGCTTTTCACAATTAAGAATGTTCTTTTCATATTAAAGAAAGCCTTTTTTATTGCAAAGGCAAATTAATTGAACAATATTAACTGTTCAGTTTCACAACAGAGGTGAAAGTCAGCCAACATAGTCCGGTAGCCTACTCGCTGCCACCAAACGATTTATCGCAGGTAATGTTACACAGTATGGGAGCAAATATCCCATTTGTTAGGCCGAGAAAATAGTTTTAATGCAAAATATCATCTGGTTAAGATTGCATTGGTGCATTAATGTAAAAAAACTCTGCCATTGGCTACATGTAGGCTACAAGTTGCCTATGGCATTCCGGTCCACTTCCACTTCACTATATATTGTCCAGCTGACCGTGAAAAATGATGTGCACCTGCTATGCTTTTCACACATAACAATGTGACCATATGAAAAGCTCGGAGAGAATTTCTCACTGTTAACGTTACTTTTCAGCCAAAACATGGTGTAGCTAGCTATCCGCATGTTTGTTTTACATTCATTGGCTACAACTTGCTGGCTACCTGTCTGGCTTTTCATTTTGCTCTATTCAGTTAAAATAAAAATGATACTACTTGGTGTCGCTGGCTAGCCAGCAATGCCATTTGTGGGATCAATGATAATAATTAACGTTAGCTGGATGGCTAGCAGAAGTCATACAGTAATATAGCTAACTGTAATAACAATAACATTTACTAGGCGTGTATACCAGCCTTCTTTTCGCAACAACGTACACACATGATCAAGCATACTGCCAAGATAAATGACGGTTAGTTTCACCATTCGTTTCCATTTAAGTGTTTATAACTTTTTATTATGCAATATTGATATAATAATTATATCACAATGTGATTAGGAAAAGTCACGAAGGGGACTTTTTTTTTTTTTTTTTAAACTAAAAGTTTTTAGTTAGCCATGCCTATATTATCTACCACCATACAAACCATTAGGAGCTACTTCTACCGTGTATACAACCCTTAAACACGTAGCCTACTGTCACCCAATTAAAAACATTGAAAGCACTTTCATTTATTTGTTGTTCATGGTAAAGTACAGAATTCACGCCTATGTCTTATGTCTGCTTGCATGTAGTGTGTATGCATGTCTCTCTCTAGATTTAATTATCTTATGGTTCGTAAATTTAGATGCATTATCATCATCAGTTAGCTACTCATAACAAACAGACGTCAGACATCACCAGACGCTGGGTATCTTCCCCGGTGATGCTCTGCCAGGCCTGTACCATCTTCGGTTTCTGTTTGTTTTGGGGGCTTTTTGCTTCAGTCTTCCAACAATTGAAATACCTGTTCAGTTGGAATGAGGTTGGGTGATTGACTTGGCCTGTCACAAACATTCCACTTTTTGTCCCTGAAAACCCATTAGCTGCTATAGCAATGTTTGGGGTCATTGTGCTGCAGCAATGTGAAGCACCATCCAATGAGTTTTGAGGAATTTGGTTGGATCTGAGCAGATGAGATGTTTCCGTACACTTCAGAATGACTGCCATCAGCAGTCATATCATCAATAAAGACAAGTGAGCTAGTTCCAGTGGTAGCATGCCAAAGCCATAAAACTACCTCCACCAAGTATCACAGATGAGGTGGTATGCTTTGGATCATGAACAGTTCCTTTTTCCACACTTTCCTCTTTCCATAACTTTGGTACAGGTAAATACTGGTCGCATATGTCCATAAGACTTTGTTCCAGAACTCTACAGTTTTTTTAAATTGAGAAACTAACCCGGCCGTTCTTTTCTTGAGACTTACCAGTGGTTTGATCTTGCTGTGAACCCTCTGAGTTTACCCTGTGGTCTTCTCTTTATGGTAGTCTTTGACACATCTGTGCCTACATCCTGGAGAGTGTCTTGATCTGTTTGACAGTTGAAAAGGGATTTTTATTCACATGTTTAAGTATTCTTTGGTCATCCACTACAGAGGTATTCTGTGGTCTACCAGGTATTTTGCTATTGCTGAGCTCACCAGTGCATTCTTGCTTCTTCACAATGTACGAAACAGTTGATTTTGACACCCCCAATGTTTTGGCTATACCTCTGATAGATTTATTCAGATTTTTCAGCCTCATGATGGCCTGCTTTACTGGCATTGACACTTCTTTGGTCCGTATGTTGCGATGCAACAGACTCCAAATGCAAATGCCACACCTAGAATCAACTATCATTCTTGTGCATGAGCTAATGTAGCAATGCAGAGCTTGTCAAGAAACAGCTGAGCAGCCAATTGTCCAATCGCTTTTGGGCCTCTAAATTGGGAGGACTGTATAAAAAGGGCTACAATTCCTACATGGTATGGATGTAAATACCCTCTAATTAAAGCTGACAGTCTGCCCTTTAACCTCATATTCATCGTTCCATTTCAAATCCAGAGCCAAAACAACAAAAAATTGTGTCACTGGCCAAATACTTATGGATGGCACTGTATGTTAAATGGTATTGCATACAGTAGACCATTATTTGTCCAATAAACATACTACTGAAATTTTCTTCTAGGCTTAAAATATAAAAACAAAACCCATACATTGATCAACAAAAACATTATAAATACAACATTAAGCACATGACACAGCTGGCTTCAGTGCTAGTTTTTCATCTAGACTGCCATGCACTTATTTAAAATGGAAACTGCAGACCGGACAAATGATTTCTCATGGCAGCCTTTTCCTGGCTAGTGTCACATTGAACCTACAACCTGATGGCAAACTATAGAATAAGGAGTGCATATTGTTGCGAGCGCTATGAAAGGACTAGCCGTGGATCAATCCCTTTGCCACACCCTTCTCTGATGAGCTTTATTAGCAACACAAGCAAGGATGGGCTAAGACTGACTGGCAAGTGGTGTTATCAAACAGCAAGACAATTACATTCACAGAGAGGGCTGTTTATCAGGGGCATTATGTCAACACAGGAGGACTAGGTGCTATGTTAAAACTAGCCACAACAACTTACGGCACGGTGGTGCAGTGGTTAGCACCGTCGCCTCGCAAGAAAGAGGTTTTGGGTTCGAATCCCGGTCCTGGTCCTCTCTGCGTGGAGTTGGCATGTTCTCCCCATGTTCACTCTGGTTTCCTCCCACACCAAAGACATGTATGTCAGGTTAGGTAAACTCCTGCCATTGTCCTTGACCAAGGCACTGGCTTCAGAATTGGAGTTGGTCCCCGGGCACTATAGCGGCTGCCCACTGCTCCTGAGTAGTTGGGATGGGTCAAATGCAGAGGACAAATTACCCCACGGGGTCAATAAAGTATAATAATTATTATTAAATATTACCTAAAATATTGCAATAAATGCAATGTGTCCTCAAGGCACCAGCTTGTAGCATCAGCTCCGTGTTGTTCACTAGCATATTTCTGGTATCAATAAATATTTCAATAAATATTAATTTCTATGGAGAAATTAATCAAAGTTTGGATTACTTTTCGATATTACAGATGGTTTTAGGTGTGGTGTATGCCATGTCAGAGCATGCTTTCACAGATGGGCAAGGAAATTGGCACTCTCTTTTGAACTCTGACATTACCCCCTCACAAAACCCATTTCGGAATGACACAAGAAACTGTATCAGCAATTTAAAAACATTCAACAAATACTTTATTTGAAATGCAAGCAGTCTGGGCAAGTGTGATACCCTGGGCTATTCCGTATGTTTGCTAGCAGGGGAGCGACTGTTGACTTTACATTCTACCTTCAGTACATAAGCTTCCTGAGTCAGGGGGAAAAGGAGCACAAGTCTGAGTTAAACCATCATCCCATGTGATGAGCTCTGTCAGTGCCGAACTGCCCATCAAGCAGAGGAAATCAGGACAAAGTACACTGCTCTTTCAAATCCACTAAAGCACATCATGCACTTAAAGGTTCTTCTTCTTTTCATGTTCTCATGTAATAATGTTTAAAATAAAATAAAATCTAAGTAATGCAGTGGTTTTGAAACTTTCAAGCAGTAATGTGTGAACCAGGCCCCCAAGCTATGGTACAGTTTTGTTTTAATGTGTCTTGCTTTCCACTTTCAAGGCTTAAAGCGCAATTGAACTTTGGTCGAACTTTGGGTTGTGTAGTTACCTGGTTGAGTCCAAATGGTGACAAAATATATGTTTGTTAGTTGTTCTGTGCTCCCCTGGGGTGATATTCCAGAATGGGGTATTTGTCGCTCTTCATGCACTTCTATAGGGCAGCTAAAATGGTCTCAAAATGTACACTAACACGTATACGAACGATAACGAAGCGGATTCTGTCAATACAAACAATAACCAGTCCTCTTACGTCCTCTTTCCTGGCTTTTTTGTATTTAATTTGGAATGTAGATCTGGTAGGTAATTCTTGCGCCAGAAATAGCGTTCATGTGCCGATGTGTCAGAAACCACTCATTGGTCCAAATTTCCACAGAAGCCAGCGTTTCTGGCAGTATATATCTATGGTAAACAAACTGACCTGCCGACATTTGCTAGTCTTTTCTGGTAGCTTGCTAACAACATTGAAGAAAATAGTACTTTTACAAATAATTTTACTTACACGAAAAGAAAAATACGTAAGAGGACTGGTTATTATACTGGTTATGTATTGACAGAATCCGCTTTTTTTTGCGCGTTCGTATATTGCGACCATTTTAGCTGCGCTATAGAAGTGAATGGACAGCGACAAATACCCTAATCTGGATTATCACCCCAGGGAAGCACCAAGCAACTAACGAACATATTTAGCCAACATTTGGACTCATATCATGGCCAGTTAACTACACACCCCAAAGTTCTACCAAAGTTCAATTTTGCTTTAATGCTGCAGTAGGTAACTTTTTTTTTAGAAAGATATCGGGAATGGTCATGCTCAATTGGTATCAATCATAGAAAGAGGTGCTATAAAATAAATATACACTTGTGTATATACCCTCAAATTCTGCATTCTAAAACCAGGGATTCGGCCAAAATTCTTTCAAAACAAAGTAGTTCATGATGTGATCGAATCAAAAGAGAGGCCAGTTCACGTTGTGAACCAATTAACAATGAGATTGACTTTGCATGTTCACATAACAGTACAGCTAGATGCAAATGATGAGAGAGTTTCACCCGCTGCATCGCTGAACGGGATTAGAGCCCGGCAGAAGTTTACATGTATCTAGGGTCCTATTGTAAACCGTCCAGCAGAGTACCGAATTGGGTCTAGGTGTATCCGGTAACTGCAATAATGTAGAAATGTTCATGTGCATTCATGACGAGGTGTTTGGAGAAGCAGGGGGTTGGGGGTTGTGTCTCTGTTATGATTTTCAAAATGTTTTGACAACATTGCGACCGTTGAAAAAGTTACCTACTGCAGCTTTGAGGTTTATTTCAACATTCTGAAATCTGTCAACCATATATGCCACGTTAAAAGACATGGAATTTATTTGACTATATAGATATTTATTGGGTCACCTTGGTTTGGATTTAAGAAAAGCTGGTGCATTTCCAGGACCACTTACTCTTTTTATTGTTACATATGTATCCTGGAAAAATTAACCAGGTTTGTGGAATTATGTTTGTCTTGTAAAATGGAAAATGCCGTGTTTAAAGTGTCATTTATGATTAATATGCTTCCCCTGAGTAAATGTTTGATCTTCTCACATTTGTGTGCCAGGTGTCTGCTACTAGAATGAAGGAGTATTGGACCTGTCAGTTGAGCGCACACATAGGGGAAACCTCTGCTCACCATGCTCAATGCAAGCAGATACTTGGAACTCTCACCTGCAAATTGGTGAACACCTGGGGACCCTTGGCATTCTGTTTTTAAAGCTGTAGGCTTCCTTAATTTTAAATATGATTTGTGCTGTCATAACTGACAATCGTATAATAATTTGTTTTAAAATCTGCTTTTCAAAAAGCCTTGTTATGATTTACAAGGCGTTGTGCAATTAGGAAAAGCTGAAATTTGCATGTTCATGCTCAGATTGATCTGTTTTCTGTAGTTTTTAGAATTCACAATTATCCGTTGATCTAACTGGGTAATAAAATGTACACTACCATGTGATGTGTGTTAACCTTTGTCTGTTAACTTTTTCTTCTTATTAGTATTGAAAATTACTTTTCAAACAAATCCACTGTCCAAATGCATTGGGGGAGACAGAAGTAATTTTTGACCTCTGTTCTCATATACCTCAAAAATTAATGAGTTTACTGAGGTCTTGATGAAAAATTTAATCTGATGTACATTTTCTTGAAGCAATATTATGAAGCAACCTGCCAGTAGATGGCAGTATTTATACATCTATGGCATTTTTAAAAAGTTAGTTATTTATTTATTTATTTTTTTGAAGAGAACAAAATGGCGTGTAGCAAATAAGTGATTCTTGGATTATAGTTCCATCTATAAACTGTAGGGTGGTTCACTGAAGTGTGTCCCTTATCCTCACTACCAAAGGTGTTCTGACTGTTTACTGTGCTGGCAGGAAGTCAGCATGGTCTGATAAAGGAACAGTGCTATTGCCCAATAGCACAGTTGCAAACAGTCCACTGCATGTGCTGGAATGCTCACAGAACTAATGAAGTTGAATTGGCCTTATTTAACCTTAGGTTTTCCATATACAGTGTTTGTTTTGGTGAAAGCCTATGTCATGGGGAACAAGTTGGTGTTATTGATAGTTTGGTACAGTGGGCACTGAAGATAAAGATCTTGGAACACCATTCAAAAGTGAACAGTAGGTAATGCAAATTACCTATGAGTCTGCAGCCAGCTGTCCCACAAATGGTTAGCATGATGCGATAAACTTACAGGTATCTCAAGCAGGGGTTATTGTTACTGCTGTTTTGTTGTGATTGGGTCTTTGATGATTTGGAGTTTTCTTTTGATATTTGGGTCTATAATTGGAAGAAAATGTGAATAGTTCTGGGAGACTCGTCAGTACGACCTCCTGCACGCCACTCACGTATAGCCATCTCACCACACTAATTTTTCACCATTGCATGCTGTCATTACTGAACATACTGTATAATAAATTGCATTCACTGTAACCTGGCATTCTTCTTTGACTTTAACCACTGCACACTTAGCAGTTTTAAGGTCCTAACACACACATAGAATTAATCAAATCAAATCAAATTTTATTTATAGAGCACATTTCAGGCAGAAAGCAACTCAATGTGCTTTACACAAGCAAATTACACAGAAACCATACAACAAAGAAAATAAAAGTAACATAAGTACATTAATATCAAAGTAAAACAATTAAAAAATGTTCTTAATCAAAAGCTGCACTGAAGAGATATGTTTTCAGTTTTTTCTTAAAACTGTACTGATTCCGTATTTCTAAGGTCGACTGGCAGATTATTCCAAAGAAAGGGTGTGTAAAAACTAAAGGCTGCTTGCCCTACAGTTTTGGTTCTGACTTTTGGAATAATTAAAAGACCTGTGCCAGATGATCTAAGGCAGTGGTCCTCAACCCTGGTCCTGGGGACCCCCTGTGTATGCTGGTTTTCGTTCCAACCACAATTGCAATACTTGAATTTTAACAAGCTGTTAATTTTTCTTAATTAGGTGTTTTTAATGTTTGGAGGGATTATTTTCATTCTTAAGCCACATTATGTTAGTAATAGCTATGCATGCCATGAAGAATAAAAGTCCAATATTCACATTGTGCTGTATTGTAAACAATTAAAAGGAGGTAAAAAATGTTTTAACTGATCAAATTAAAGACTGAGGTGAATCAATTGGCTCATAATTGGTGAAATTGTGGACACATGGCCACTAAAACTAACCGTTTGGTAAATAATGAAGAATTCAAAGACACAGCAAATGATAACGAGCCAAACCTGCATTGTGTTAACAAGTTTAAGGAAAAAATTATGAAGGAACTTAAACTTGTGTTCAATTGCCTAATTAGGAGCCTATTCACCTGAGTTCTTACCTCTTCTTTGTAATTGCAATATAACACAATGAGCATAATGAACATGGGATTTTTTTTTCTTCAAAGCATGCATAGCTATTGCTAACATAACGTGGCTTAAGAGAGTAAAGAGTTTCGTGTTCTCTCTATACAATTAAAACACCTAATTAAGAAAAAAATAACAGCTTGTTAAAATTCTGGTATTGCAATTGTGGTTGGAACGAAAACCAGCATACACAGGGGGTCCCCAGGACCAGGGTTGAGGACCGCTGATCTAAGGGATCTAATAGGCTCATAATCTAAGAGCATATCACGTAAATACTGAGGTGCTAGGCCATTAAGAGATTTGTAAACCAATAAAATAATTTTAAAATCCATTCTGGACCTAACAGGTAGCCAGTGTAATGACTTTAAGACAGGTTTAATATGTTCATTCTTTTTTGTCTTTGTTAAAACTCGTGCTGCTGCATTTTGAATTAGCTGCAGACGACCAATCATTTTCTTTGAAAGACCTGAGAAAATTAAGGATAGCTGCATCCCATAGTCACTTGCCTGTACACTAGTGCCGTCGTAGGATACACGTTGTATCCTTGTAGGCTACACCAGCCGGAAGCACATCCACGTCTAAGAAAGATGGATAGCGATCCAGATACAGCCGCACTATTGCTGGAAAGAAGCTATAGTCCTCCATTTGCTGGCTCCTTCCATGTACAACTGTTTGGACAGAGGAAAGATTAAAACATTAAATTGGGAGTCCGTTAATCCCATTCCGGTAAGACTACACGCGTTCCTTCACCACTCTGATCCTTCTGCCCTTTGGTGTGTCTGAGAGGAACTTTACGAGGCATTATATTATCATCTCGAACAACGAGCGCCTGATTTGTTGTATTTAATATATCTCACATGGTTTTGTTTATTTTTAATTGGTTCAGCGTCAGTCTTTGACACACAAGGGGCCCCTATTTTAACGGTCGTAGCGCAATTGTAAAAACATCATCCCTAACACGAGATGCTGGCAAATTAGGGCATGACCAACTCAATTGAAGTAATTTTGTGACTCCAGGCTTTAGCGCGACTACTGTGCTAGCGCTACAGCCAACTAGTAATTTCATCATGGGCCGAAGAGCAAGCATATTATGACAGGCTCTGTTATGAGCCTTGTCTATGAACCATTACTAGTGCTATTAAAACAAAGGGGATTTGAATAATTTTAATTTTCTTATTTATACATTTTTCATTCGTATGTCGCTGCTTGTTTATTTGATTCTTTGCTGTCAATTTATTTATGTTTAATGCTACTATTTAAAGTAAACAACAAGTTTCATTAATTTCAGACAGGAACTTGATAAGATGGAATGTACACACTAGAAAAACAACTCCACAACCAACCAGTCCCTGCTTTCTCATGTATTTTTTTGCATCCATTTATACACAGCTTTTGCATTTTAACATCCATTTATACAGCTGGATATACTGAAGCAATTCAGGTTAAGTACCTTGCTCAAGGGTACGACAGAAGAGTCCTACCTGGGAATTGAACCTTGGTTACAAGCCTAGTTCATTAACCAGCATACTACACTGTCGCCACTATGTTGTGTGGAATGCAGCATGCCACAAAGAATGCACTGGCTTTTTGAGGGCTGCATTGTACTGTACCACTCGATCAACCCAAACATCTGACAAATTTTTAACATTCCAAAGGGTTGCTCAATCATTGACCTAGCCCTACCAAACACACACACAAAATAATTTGAGATGTCAATGTGTTCTGGGCTCAATGTATGGAGTATATAGCCACCATTTTAATGGATAGCCACTGTCCTCTTAACAATGTCCCATTATGTACTCCAATTGACTGTAGTGGCAGTTAAAAAATTTACATAAGAACCATTGCACCTACATGCGTATAACAAACGGGTATTTTACACTATTCTATTGGTGTAGAGCTTGTCTGTTGACAATGTTCCTTGTGTCTCTGATTGAAATGAAGTATTTCTCGCATCTGTGTTATACGTTCATACAGTATGTGTGGCACATTCATAATGGCACACGGGATATTGAAACCGGGCTCAACGTACGCTTCACCCATTCAAACCACACTATGGTCACGGGTACATACCGAGTCCACAAGTTTACAATACAATGTAGTTTGCCATTACGCTGGCATACCCAGTATGTTAACTCTTGAATCGATAGCCCAATGATGTGCTCCAAATTTTGCCAACCTGATAAGATGCTTACCTGATAAGATGTTCAGGACCAGTGCAATAATAGCCTTCTTTCTCTTAACCAGGACTAGCCTGGTTGCAAAGAAGGTGAGGAAAGAGAGAGTACAGGAGCTGGCAAGGAAAATCCAAGTCAAGCTGCTGTGTATACAGTCAAGCCGGAAAGTCTCCCCACCCCTTTCACCTTCTCCACGTTTTATTACGTTACAGACTTA